>ML825867.1:3311-13612 GCA_009831015.1 Picea engelmannii | reverse complement strand
TACTATTAAACACTGATGCACAAATTAATCTCAACATGTCATCTAATTCTAAATTAATCCAAATCTCAATCTACTAGCCATTAACATTAAATAACAACATTAACTATATTAATGTAGAATTATACCATTAAACACTTATGAACAATTTAATCTCAACATGTCGTCTAGCTGTATTGACCGAACTAAAAAATGGCAAGCTGTCAATAAAATTAAAGTAATCTGTTGGGACAAGACAAGGTCTTTAAAGCAGGGCAATTTCCAAGCTGTTGGTTAGTTGTACAAGGTAGGTACCCAAATTAGGTAAATCAATCTAGTCACATGGTGGATGCAATTAATATAAGGAATACTAAGTTAAACACATCACACCAAGGGTTGTCCACTAAATAGGGGCACTATCGACGCTGGCGTCCCATCCAGATTTATTGCCAAATCTACTGTCAATGGTAAATACTTACGGTGAGATCCTCATGAAGTCACTACACAACATTGATAGCACTACTCACTTACATTAAGATGATATCCATTTTAGGAAATGTGCATAACACACATCCAGTGAAAATCGCCACCATTCATGCATGCACCCACCCAACATGTAATTCACAACCCAACACACAGGCACACAAAAACGAAAATGCAGGAGGGTAGCTCATATTGACACAGGAAAAAATAAAAACGCAGAGAAAAAATCATGGAATAATGCAGTCTTAAAAGCCTGTAGCTCAGATCCGTAAATGGAAATCGACGCACTGTCGGTCACATTCATAGTAATTGGTTTCATAATGTGCATAGAGTATGTCGGTTGCATTACAACAATTACAAGTTACAGTTGCAGAGGAATTTAGTATTCCATAATGTTGTCTGAGTAAATGGTATTCCATAAAGTAGAGAAGTTGGTACTGCAACAAGGTTGTGGTTACCAAAAGCATCATTAATTACAACGCAGGAAGACATAATTGAATTATAAATAATTGCAATATTAATTACAACGCTTTCAATGCAGGAATGGACAATTACGATTTCACCGGCTTAAGAAAGATATAACAAGGCCCTCCTTATTAATTGAGCATGTAATAAAGAAGTCAACCAAAATTATGAAACATCCATTGTGCACATCCTAATATCGTGACCAGAACACCACAATCGTTGGGAATAAGATACACCCTTCCATTCACATGGCCGGTCTTGAAACCACGGACATGATGACACTAAAATAACAAGTGGAAATATAAGGAAATATCGCAATACCATTAACTTAGCAAGGAAAAATGATTACACTAACAGTTACCTGATAAAGGCGAAGTGGTAGACGCATAGTAAGCAAAGTCGAGCAATTTTCTAATGAAAATCGCAATCGATGGGGTGATATCGTGGTGAAAATTAAGTGAGGTATGACGGGAAAATGCTGACTGCAAGCAGATAAGATCGATCGTTGTTGACACCGATTAAAATAGCAATAAAAAATTGTTCTCAATATATAATGAAATCTGGCAAGTTCTGAGTCAAGAAGTAGGAAAAATAACGAACAAAAAAAATGTCCAAAGGTTGATCGTAGTCTCCAGTAAGCAAGGAAAATAAAAGAGTCTGTCATACAATCTCTCACCGCCAATAAATGATTCCAATTCACAGTCATGATTATATATATATATATATATATTTTAAACAACACCTTAATCCAAATGAATAGGGTTGAGACTTCTCCATTAATAGCTGGGAACTGTTAATGAAATCTCAAAGGATAAAATATAAACAATACACAGAGGGTATCCGTTTAGAAGAAGATCAATCAAGGTAGACAAATTCAGTCACAAGAAGAGTAAAACCAATCGCTCAGCCACGAGCCAATCAACGCAGAAAATCCCATCACAAGAAAGCGCAATGACCATCACTCAACCATGAGCAATCAATAGGGTAGACAGTGGGAAATAAGGTCCTTCACTCACCATCCTCGCACATAAAAGTAAGGCGTTGAGATCCATAGGTCTATTAACGCCGAAGAGACGACCGTAGATCAGGCTCTTGGCTGACTACTCAGGTGAGGACTGATGAGCTAGGGGCGAAGGGAAAAACAACCAATATGGTCACAAGCAACACCACAGGGTGGTCAGGACATGCAGGAAACAAAGGCCATGGGAGTCAATCATTCATCGATCTAGGATATGAAAGAAATACAGTCATCAATCTAAACATTCAGTTTACTTCTCCATTAAATAAGCAGATCCAAGCGTAAGTCGTAATAAATTATACCATACAAAAATGAAGAGAGGGTACCGTTTCTTGATCGCCTGCTCTGAATGACGTCCTGCACGCTCCGTGCAACTCCCTCTTGCCGACCGAGGAGACTTCACCGGTACCTCCCAACCAATGCTAGGGGTACTCTTCTTCCCCCTTAGCCCCCAGAGCTGCAAAGGGGCCACACACACACTATCTAGAGATTTTGACTAGCTCCCAGCTTGCCTCTCAAGGCCAAGCTACCACTCCTCACCGAGATGGGTATCCCGACTCCCACAAGTTAAATCAATTAAGTAGATATTTCTGCAGCATAACGTTACACAAACATAAGATTATCCTTCATCCTTCTCCTTCCTTCATTATATAGAGTTTCGAACTTCTTCTCTTTCCTAAAATATCATTTCATTAAAGTTTTAAAAATAAATTCCTAAAAATTCCTCTCCGTACAAGTGTCCCCCATCTCCTACATTCCTCCATAATTTAATTTCTTTAATTAATTAATTATCTTTATTTCCCTCACCCACCTAGAGTTACTCCTAAAATCACTCCTAGGTGTCCCCAAATTCTCTTACAGGTTTTAATGGATTTCCCTATTATTAAATTGCTAGTTCAGTTTAAATTAGAAATCTCTTAAATGGTAGATACTTTTTCTAAGTTTGACTTTCCACTTTTTTCCCTTATGTTCCCCTTTTTCCCTTTTTATGTTTACCTCTTTTCCTAGTTTCCTAATTTTTTAGATTTTCCCTCTTTCCCCTTATTAATTATAACTCAAAAAGGCAGGTGTGGAAATTAACCCTTTTCCCCTTTTCTCATTTAATTAGTATTTTAAAATTATCAAAATAATAAAATCATTAATTGCCCTTTTTCTTTTAAATTTTATTCCAACAGTTTTTTTTTTTTTTAATGAGTAAATTAAATTTCTTATTCCCTTCATGTTACAAGATTTAACGAAGGTCATAATTATTATTTATGGGGTTATTATTATTATTATTATTATTGTTATTGTAATTTTTTTTTATAGAGAGATAAAATTTTACCACTAGCATAGTTTAGACTTAAACCTTAAATTTTCGTACAGGGCGACATTTAATTAGGGAATTTGTTTTAAAAATTTATTATCATGTTATTCATCCTAAGGCCATATAGGTTCACTCCTCTATCATCAACAATGTGACGTTCCCTTCAGGATGCACTAGGTGCTCCAAGGGTGCAAATCGCCTTAATCTGTTTCCCTTGCGTGACGTGCCCTTCAGGACGCACTACGTGCTCCAAGGGTGCCACACGCCTCTTGACTGACTTGGTAGACATCAATAACCCCTGGAGTCAATACTTCACCAGGTGAACTTGTGGGAGACTAATGGCCTCTAAGGTATAAGGCCCCAACCTTATTGTGTGTCCCTTAGAATCATCATGAGCGACTGTCGCAGTCTACCCTCACAACATCGTGGGTCCTCTCGAACTAGGTAAACATTAACCTACAATTCAAGCAATGGCATGAGTGCTAGTAGACTGTGGCAGGGTTTCTTTCCACACCTCTCCCTCAACATATTTTATATTCGTGTGTGACCCCTTTACTCCACATGTGAGTCTGGTCGGCAAGCTATCGTCAACTTGCATCATCAACAAATCATGTCAGAACATATCCATATCATATCATCTAATCAGATGCACTAATATCATAGTAAAACAATCAAACCCCAATGGTACACTCCTTGACTCGATCCATATTCAAAGGGGTTCCATCGATGCCTCTACATCCTTGAGGTCCAAAATCATGCACACTCAGTAAACCGAGTCAATAGCACCTATCTATGTCAATGCAGTAAAACAACATGTCGTCAACCTATAACACCTCATAATCAAAATCAAAATTTTTAATAGCATAGTAATCTAGATCACTTACGAGAAAGTGTCCTCAAAGAATAATTTCGCTCAATGCATCAGAGAGGGATGTTACATACACCCCCTCTTGGTCTAAACTTTGTCCCGAATTTTCACAGTAAAAATGCTGAAATAAAGTGTATCACATTATCATATTTCTATCTATCAAACAAAAATGGAAACTGTTGGCGCATATCATATGCGTCCTCCCAGGTCGCTGAGTGCAGACTATAATTGTCCCACTAGACCTTGACCTGCTCTATCATTAAATGCCGTAGCTGTCGAATGCGATGATCCAAGATGCAGATAGTATCAGCTATGATCGCCCCCTCATCCGATAACTGCAAAGAACTCATGTCAATAACATGCATAGGATCACTAATATAATGTCAAAAAATATATACATGAAAAATGTCGTGGATATGCCTCAAAGAGTCAGGCAAGGCTAGTCGATAGGCCATGGGCCCCTTTCTCTCCATAATCTTGAAAGGTCCCATGAACCTAGGAGAGAGTTTAGTTCCCTTCCCAAACTTGATAAAACTTTTATGCGGTTTAACCCGCAAGAAGACTCGATCGTCGACCTCGTAACTACGGTCGACACGGTGCGCATCAACATAACTCTTTTGTTGATCCTGTGCTTCTTTAATCCTTTTTCTTTTTTTTTTCATTTGATCTTCCATTTCTTGGATCGCTTCTGGACCCACTAGGACCCTATCCTCAAGTTGATCCCAACTCAAAGGCATCTGACACGGTCTCCCATAAAGAAACTCGAAAGGTGCCATCTTAATGGTTCTTTGGTAACTGTTGTTGTAAGCGAACTCCACTACTGGCAAGAATTCTTTCCAATGCTTTTGTTGGTCCATCAATTACATGCGCAACATGTCCTCCAAGGTTTGGTTCGTTCACGTAGGCACGCCATGCAGCCTCACAATATCACTGATGAAAACTCTAGCTATGTCAGGTGCCTGATACATCGTACGCATAGGAATAAAGTGAGCACTCTTCATCAGAGTGTCTACTACTACGAAAATCGAGTCATGTATCCTTTCCGTCAGTAGAAATCCAACGATAAAATCCATCGAAATAACCTCCCATTTTGATTCTAGAATAGTGCGTGTTTGTAGTAATCCAGCTATGTGTTTATGTTTAGCCTTTACCTACTGACATTCTAGACATCCAGCCACATAGTTGACTATGTCTTCCTTAATTCCCTTCCAAAAGAATAAGGGTTTAAGGTCTGCCCTAATCTTTGTGACTCCCGGGTGAGCCATGTAAACTTTTCTATGAGCCTCGCTTAGAATCAACATCCTCAACTCGTCATTCGACGGTACGCAGATCCAATTTTTAAACCTCAATAAACCATCACTATCAAATGAAAATCCTTCAAATCGTTGTATCATCATTGTGTTTCGTCCGATAAAACCATTGCCCTCCTTGTACCAATCATCGTCACGCTGTAAAGTTAGAATATTTTCACGTACATTCGTCTGAAGAGGCAACACCAAAAAGATGTGTGGTCTCTGACTCAATGCATCTGCCACTCAGTTCACTGTTCCTTTTATGTAAGTAATATCAAAGTCGTACTCGCTAAGCAATTCTGACCAACGTTGTTGTCGTGCGTCTAGGTCACTTTGTCTAAATATGTGTTGTAGTCCATAATGGTCAGTATTTAGTTCAAATTTTCATCCAACAAGGTAGTCTCTCGAAACCTTCAAAGCATATACAATGGCTAACAACTCCAAATCCTGAATCACGTAGTTCTCCTCATGACTTCTCAGTTTCCTCGAAATGTAAGCAATTGCTCATCCGTCTTGCATCAAGAATCTTCCTAAGACTTCCTTGGATGCGTCAATGCATACCAAGAATTCCGCGTCCATGTCCGGGACCTTTAGTATCGGTGTTGTCTTCAACAACTCCTTGAGCCTCTGAAATGTTTCTGCGCATTTCTCGGTCCAAATAAATTTCTTGTTTTTCATCTTCAATTCCATGATCGAATTTGTTATCTTTGAAAACCCCTCTATGAATCATAGATAGTATCCTGCTAAACCCATGAAGCTTCTCACTTCCGAGACATTCATTGATGCAGGCCATTCCATGATAGCCTCGACCTTTGCTGGATCCATGACGATGCCTTCACCGAAGATGACATTCCCTAAGTAGTGAATCTGCGATTCATAAAATGAGCATTTGGACAACTTCCCATACAATTTCTACTCTCGCAGACACTGTAGCACCAAGCGCAAGTGCTCGTCATGATCCTCCATCATCCGAGAGTAGATCAAAATATCTTCAATGAATACTTGGATGAGCTTGTCCAAATACTCGCGGAACACCTCGTTCATCAAACCAATGAATACCCCTGGGGCATTTGTCAGTCCAAACCGTAAAACAGTAAACCCGTAATGTCCAAACCTCATCTTAAAGGAGGTCTTAGGGACATCATCTTCCTTAATCCGTAACTGGTGGTATCCTGATCGCAAGTCGATATTTGAGAACATCATTGCACCCTTCATTTGATCGAACAGATCATCAATTCTTGGCAATGGATATTGATTCTTGATCGTGGCCTTGTTCAGTTGAAGATAGTTAATGCAGAGCCTCCATGACCCATACCTCTTTCGTATGAAAATAACAGGTGCACCCCACGGTGACACACTAGGACGTATCAGTCCTAGGTCCAACAACTCCTTCAGTTTCATTTTCAACTCTTGTAACTCTAGGGTCGACATCCGATAAGGCCTTCTTGCTATCAGTCCCTGGTTTTAGGTCTATGGTAAACTCCAATTCCCTGTCCAACAACATCCCAGGTAACTCGTCTAGAAATACGTCCGCAAACACTCTCACCACCAGAAGGTGTTCTAAACCTTTTTGTAATTCCTTTTCGTTTAACGCAAGGATCGCATAAAGCTTGCACCCCTTGCACATGCTCTTTCGTAGCTGTAAGGAAGAGATGAACCTCAGGGAAACTCCCTAGTTTCATCCTACAATCACACATCTCTATCCCTCATCATCGACCAAGCTCAACCATTTCGTCTTACAGTTCAGTATCGCCTCATGCAATTCCAACCATTCCATACCAATTACAACATCATAAGATCCTAAGATCATGACGTATAGGTTGGCCCTTGTGAAAAAGTCTCCCATGTTAAGGATAAAGCCCGTAACCTTTCCTCCAACCTTCTGTTTGGCTCCCAAAGCCATCTCTACAAATCTAAAATCATCCTATTCGACTACCTTTACCTTAATTCTTTTTAGCACTACACTAGAAATGAAACTCTCAGTAGCACCGGGATCTATCAAAATACTAAGGGTCTGGTCAACGATGGTACCTATCGTCTCGAGCATAGTTGACTGATGCTCTTCCTCGTGGTTATTCACCGCTACATGAATCCGATAGGCCTTGCCCATATCTCCCACGGTAGTGGGTCCAGTTGATCTGGATGCTCTAGTCCTCTCCAGAGGGTAGTCACGTTGGTAGTGTGGCTCCCCACACGTCCAACACCTATTCTTCAGCCCAGTTGTCCTAGTACCCGAAGTAGAAGATGATGGCCCACTGGCTTCGAATCTTGGTCTGTTCTACTCAACGGGCCTAAACTGCTATTGCTGCGGTCGACGCTGCTACTGATGTTGTGGTCCCCGATAAGGTGTCCGTTGTTGAGGCATCGGTCGACGAGGTGTAGTGAAAGTGGATCCCCTCTGAAAGCCACGATATCCCAACACACGTCTGGCTGTTGTCTGATGCTGTTGTGCTCCAGATGGCACCTACCCTGTTAGTCTCGCTGGAGTCCTAGTCTGACCCCCGCTGATAAGCTTCTCCTCTACTATGAGGGCCTTCTAGATGACATCATGCAAGGTTTGAGGCATCAAAATCCTGACCTTTGCATGTATTCTTCCATTGAGGCCGAACACAAACCTATTGACCTTAAGTTTCTCATTATTAAGGTGCGGAGCATACCGGAGCAGCTCCATAAAACAGGCCTCGTACTCGGGCACCGTATGACCACCCTGTCGTAAGGCGTTGAACTCATTGAGCTAATGCTTAATGAATTCCTTTGAAAGGTACCTCTCTCAGAAT
Source organism: Picea engelmannii (assembly GCA_009831015.1). NCBI lineage: Eukaryota > Viridiplantae > Streptophyta > Pinopsida > Pinales > Pinaceae > Picea > Picea engelmannii. The sequence goes on along the minus strand of ML825867.1, from coordinate 5,427 downwards.
TGTTCCTCTAATAGTTCCCATGACACGTCTTCAATGGCCACGTTCAGGTGCGGTAGGAGAATCTTCCACCATAGAAGAGCACTCCCCTTTAGTTGAAATACCGCCATGTGGACCTTCATTTTGGAGGTATAATCGCAAAGTGCGAAGCACATCGCCATTTTCTCCAACCATGCCTTGGCGGCTACATCGTCCAAAGAACCAAAGAACTCAGGAAATTTGACCTTCTCGAGTTCACGGTGAATGCTACCAATACCGACCGGAGCGCGCGGTGGAACCTCAGTGGGTGCCGGTGCCCTGGCCTCATCTTTGGCCAAACATATTATCAGTGCCTCGGACATGCGTTGAAAAGATCTCATCATTCCAACTACATCACCAACTGCTATCTTCTCCTGTCCGAGAACCTGCTCGTCTCCCTAGGGGTTAGACCCCTCAGGCATGGATGCTACTGGAGGCATCACACCTCCTCCCCTAGAACCCCGTTGTCTTCCTCCGTGACGTCCTCTAACCATGATTACCTACATGAATACAAGTCAACTCGATTAGAAACAATATAATCAAATCATATCAACGAAATTCGTAGTGATCCCAAGTCGCAGGTTGAACCCACTCTGATACCACATGTAACGACCCCATCGTTATGACTACAAGAGAAATAAAAGAAGATTTTTTTTTTTGTAGGCCAAAAGGCAGTGACGACAACAGTTTAACCACATAACTGACAACTAACGAAAGCACGCAGTCGAGGCAATAGGAAACTACGACTCCACGCACTGGAACAAGGGTAACGGGGCAGAACATGCGTAAAACAACAAGGAGAAATGAATACCTTCTTGATGCAACATGACCTCACCTACAACTAAGGTACCACACCCCCACCTGACACAATGACCTTAACAACCAAGGACTAGAACCTCAAGGTGCGCGAACCAAATGCATGAAGGCATTCCTCCCATGTGCCTAAAGCAACTTGCCACACTCGTCCACGCTCACTCAGAATGCACCAACTCTGAACAAGTTCTCTATCGCCACTATCCAATGGGGCGCACCATGATCCCCTCATTGGAATCATGCCGTCTACAGGTGATAGACACGTCAATAACTCTAGAACATCACATCCTATCTAGACCAAGGACTCTAGATAAATCCGATGCTCTAGAAACCGAATACCGAGGGGAAAAGCACACCCAACCCCAACAATAGGTCAATGAGACACCAGAGGATGACTACCGGGGAAGACACAAGCCAAAACAAGACAACGTCAATGACCCAACGATTCATCTAGTCTAAACTAGTCAATGATTGCAATCCTTTTTAACATTGGTTACCATTCAATAGGGGCACATCTAATTTACAATTAGTCATTAATGCACCCTATAAATAAACGTTAATTACAATCAATTTAGCACGTCTAAGTAACCTATACTAGATCTATAAATGATAAATACAATGTATCCTCAATTATATATCAAAATAGCAAGTCTAGAAATTGCAATTTAGTCATGACTCACCAATCAAATTTTAATCATTATTACAATCCATTTGGGTGATTCTAAATTAATCCAAATCTCAATCTACTAGCCATTAACATTAAATAAAAACATTAACTAAAATAATGTAGAATGCTACTATTAAACAYTGATGCACAAATTAATCTCAACATGTCATCTAATTCTAAATTAATCCAAATCTCAATCTACTAGCCATTAACATTAAATAACAACATTAACTATATTAATGTAGAATTCTACCATTAAACACTTATGAACAATTTAATCTCAACATGTCTTCTAGCTGTATTGACCGAACTAAAAAATGACAAGCTGTCAATAAAATTAAAGAAATCTGTTGGGACAAGACAAGGTCTTTAAAGCAGGGCGATTGCCAAGTTGTTGGTTAGTTGTACAAGGAAGGTACCCAAATTAGGTAAAGCAGTCTAGTCACATGGTGGATGAAATTAAGATAAGGCAGACTAAGCTAAACACATCACACAAAGTGTTGTCGACTAACTAGGGGCACTATCAACGCTGGCGTTCCTTCCAGATTTACTGCCAAATCTACTATCGATGGTAAATACTTATGGTGAGATCCTCACGAAGTCACTACACAGCATTGATAG
>ML825866.1:31625-55325 GCA_009831015.1 Picea engelmannii | reverse complement strand
CCACTGATTAGAAAGTCTGGTTTTATAACCAATGAAAAAGATAATATGTCAAAGTGTACCTATCCGGAACAAGGCAACAAGAAACTAGATATATTTGCAAGTACACTTGCTAGTTAGCACTTCATAAAACCATGGACTTTCTTGAGAAAAGTAATTTGTTGAATATGATGAAGTAAACAGAGAATTTATAACAGCAATCTTTATAGAGCAATACTTCACATTAAATGCCTTGAAAATAGCTTCAAAATGACTAAGAATCGGTAACCATTGAAATCATAATACTGGCATTTGATAGAAGCAAATAAGACAAGGTATAAATCAGCCTTTTCAATTGCTTTTATGAGATTTTAATGTTGCATCTAATGGTTGTAGCTTACTTTAGTAACAGCAGCAATATTGTTAGTAGGTTAGGCTATTCTAGGGTTAGAAAGTGTTAGTAGGTTGCTCAAAGAGTAGGTTTTGAAGGGTGTGTTGATCAATTACTCAAGAGAGGACTTAGACTAGTACTTTTAGGGCAAATGGAGTCAATAATGCAGCAGCAAATGTTGAAGGAAAATGATAATGGAAGAGTTGAAGACGAGAGATTGATAAATTGGAGGCCGAAACAACCAAACCCGTAGTCCGACTGCTTATCTCCCTTATATCCAAGGAGTTACTGATAAGATTGCAAAAATCCTGAACAAAAAAGAGATTAAGACCTCTTTCAGACCACTTGATACCATCAAACAGAAAATGAGATCAGTCAAAGATAAACTTGACCAACGCAATTGCAAAGGAGTGTACAGAATAGAATGTTCATGTGGAAAACGCTACATTGGGGAAACAGGTCGCTCTTTTCACACTAGGATTAAAGAGCATGGTGTTGACATTAAGAACGAACGAACACGCACCTCAGCATTAGTCGAACACTCTCTCACAACGAAGCACCATGTGCACTTAGAAGACACCAAAATCTTAGCAAGAGAAGACCACCTCCTTAAACAACAAATTAGGGAAGCAATCGAAATCATCAAAAATCCCAATAACCTAAACAGAGACAACGGTCTCGAGATTAGTGAAATTTGGATCCCGCTCATTCGGGAAAGAAGATAGTATAAGCTTTCTCCCTAGGACCCAAGAACTTGCACTGACTTCGAATATTGCGTTTTTACCTAATACTTCTCCCTTAGACTACTAAAATTAAAAATTATTTTAATTTAATCACTATACTTACTTAACAATACCAATAAACATCATTAATAAATGATATCAAACTATCTTACCTTAATCCCCTAAAAAAATTTACCACTATTAAAATCAATTCTTTTTTAACCTAAACTAGCCTAAAAAACCAATACATTAATAATAATTAAAAAAAACTAATACATTAATAATAATAAACTGATTATCAAATCAAAATAAAAACTATAATTTTTACCTTACCTCCTCTAACCTCTCCTTATAACTACCACTTAATATATTAATAAACAAAAATTTTAAAAACATCCTTCACTTCATTAATTTATTTTATTAAATCTAAGATAGAATACTTATTAATAATTTTTGTTAATTTCTAGGGTTTCACCCAGTTGACCTTAGGGTTCCCTCCACTCTTTTTACTATTTATTAGGGTTCTTCTCTTATATTTTTCTCAGGCTTTTATGTCCTGAAGATGGATCTTGTTGTGGATCCGAAACGTCGACAAAAAACCGATAACACTGTGGTTCTTCCGAATTCTAAAAAGGCACCTTTTAATTTGTCTCTCACAAATTAAATGACTAGGGTCCACATTAGGCACTTTCTCACCCCTTAGGCGCCTAGGTGATGAGAAACATTTGCCTAGATACATTTTAATTATTTTAACAATTCCCCCTTTCCACCTGGTCACTACTTCAACAAGTCATTCCCCCTAAGGAAGTTGCGCCCCCCTCCTTGAGTAATCTTTAGAAAATGAAAAATTAAAAGAAGTGGGGCCCTCTCTCCCTTAGTGCGCCCTCCTAGACCCTCCACCTCACCCATTTGACTTTTCAAATGGAAGATAACTCATCCTCCACTATCTACCAAAACCCTAACCCTAAGAAGTGTGCCACCCTCCTTCAGATTCTCACTCTAGCTAATGAAATGACACTTGGAGAAGATCCAAGAGGGGTAGCTCTTGCTTCCCAAGTATAAATGAATGCCCTCCCCTCCTCATTTCTCATATATTCTTTCCCTACTGTTATTATGCTCAAATTTCTCCCATCTCTCCCATCTTTCTCTCTTTCTCATTCTTGCTCACAGTTTTTGGAGAGAAGTTTGTTGCAAGCATTTGCAGCAACCTTCTACTTTGATTAATAGAAGAAAGCTTTGGAGGCCATTGATGTGTGGAGAGTCTTCTTTATGCATCATTTCTTGGAGGTGACTTGGTATTATATTTTGTGTATGCATTTTACTAGTTTAGAGTAGAGATCCCAAGCAAAGACTTTTGTTTGGTTAGATTTGCAATAGTATTATTGTAGATCTAGATGAGTAGATTGTAGTTTTGCAAAGTATTTTGTAATATTTAACATCTCTACTCACTCTTTTACTCTCTCTTGTAGTTTGCTCACATTTTTTGTAGGTCACTTCTAGTGTTGGGAGAGCTATTTTCAGATTTGGAAAATAGTTGTTTCCAACCATTTTCACCTCTATATTTTTTTCTGCAATTTATTTCTGCAACTTTCCTTTATTTTTTGGGCATACTGACATCTAGAATAGGTCTTTTAAATCAAATATACTTGCTGTAATTTTCTGCAGAAAATTTCTATGTCAAAAACAGAAATTTTCTTAAGTTTTGTGTCACGTGTGCAGCGTTTCCAGCAAGCTTTTGCTTGCTGGTTTTTTGCAGGTTAGTAACCAAAGAGGTGATCAAAAGGCCATTTGGGGCCACTAGAAGCAAAGGATCAACCTCCCAAGATTGGGTAACAAGTACCCACCTCTCTTTTCTCTATTCCCTTATTGTAAGCAAACCCAAGGGAGTCCCAAGGGCTTGCACTTCTAAATCATTGTAAATTTTCTACAATTTATTTTTAATTTTTGCCTACACCTTGCAAAGAGTTTGGCAAAGCCAACCATCCAAAAACGTAAAGCTAGGATCTTAGAGTTATTTTTCAGCATTTATTTTTACATTGTTTGCCCCACTTGTCATTAGGACAAGGTTGTGTGGCTAGGATTTATTTTCAAGTTTTTCTTTCAAGCATTTTATTTTCATTCACTCACTTGTGCACAAAACCGGAAGGCTTTGTCCTCCACCTTGTGCACTTGTTGTGGTTGTTTAGATTAGCTTTCATTTTTCAAGTCATTTCCATTTACTTGTTTGCCTACACCTTGGAGAGAGTTTGGCAAAGCCAACCATCCAAAATCGTAAGGCTAGGTTAATATTATGTTTATTGCTTATATGTTTCATGCTTAAAAGGTTTAAATCTCTAAATCTAGAAGTAATCACATGGTATTTGCTTAAGCCAATGGAGGCATAATAATTTACTTGCTTACATTGCTCATTTCATTTCATTGCAAGCTTTTCATTTTACAAGCACTACATTTGCAATCACCTATTTTAATTCAACTTAACTTAATTTAACTTAAGCTCAATTTACCTTTAGTCTCATAGGGCCTAGAATTTATCTAGCTTAATAGGCACACCTTTTACTGTCTCAACTTTGCCAACAAAAAAGAAACATAAGGAAGAAGCAGGGGGTGCTAGATCAGGGATGGTCTCACGGCACTAGGTGCCCCCCTTGTGGAGTACTTTTGTTCCCGAATTGACCTGTGGAGCTAGGGTGTGGCCTTGTTTGCCTCACTTATTGAGCACCCAGCAATTCTTTTGGTACAAGCGGGGAGAATTCTTGGGTAGTCACTTAGTTTAGAATTCATTTAACACATAATAACTTAACTAATCCTAATTAATCCACTACAACCTTGGGGAGCTTTCATTGGTCATCTTTTATGGTTTATGCTTAAGTAATCTTGCAAGCACTTTACTTTTACATCTACTTTTCATGCAAGTTTATTCAACTATTGTGGATGTTAACTAAGTGAACCAATAGTTGCGCACTTGCGCCTGGAGGCTTCATTTAAGCATTGTCATTTAATTTTCAAGTTGTGTTTTGGTTGATTGCCTCAACCCCCTTGAAGTTGTGCATCCTTTGGAGGCAACTTCATTGTTTGGGTTTGTATTTGTGTATGTCCATGAAACATCCCCTTAGAGTTGCGCATCTTGTGGAGGCACTCTCTGTTTGGGATTGTTGGCTTGATGTGTTGCGGTTTACTTTCCCTTTGAGCATCTTTCTTTTTCCCTGCACAATCAAGTTTTCAAGTTAGTTGCAAGTTAGTGGCTTTGTATTTTTGTTTTGTCCATAATTGTATAATTGCAACTCTTGTATCTTTGTTGTATCTCTTAGTTAGCCGTTTCACATTAACTTTGTAGATAATTGTTTGCTTCATTCTTTTGTATCTAGTCCTAATTGTAGAATCTTGCAAAGTATTCTTTTGTAATCTTTTGTAGATTCTAAACTCCCTTTAACTTAGTTGACCCCTTGCCCAATCTTAGGCACTGATCTTAGTGGACTTAGGAAAAGGGTTGCCTTTGCATTTGAAATCTTGCACTTTGCATTGTTGCTTTTCATATAGGCTAGATCCCCCAAACCTTTAATCAACTAAAATCAACTCCTAGAATTAACTTTTAATCTCACATAGTAACTAGGGTCTACTCCCCTTGACTTCCCTAGGAGTAAGCCTAGACAGAAGAAATCCAAATCGAGGTGACAGTGGGTTTGGATTTAGGCATTGTGCCTCCAAGGACACACTAAGTGGATTGGACATAGTCCACGTTTGCAAGTGTGTATAAGGACGGCAACAGACATCATACTATCCTGAGTTTTCTTCATTCAGCCTCGGATGTTAGGAGAGATGGGTCTATTCCATGACAGACCTACCTCACTACTTTTGGTTTTGGTTTTGGTTCTTCTTATTCCTAGATCCTCTCCTCCTATACATCTCCACCCAGAGAGGGTTTCTGGGGTTTTTGGGTTTGGAGTCAAGAGATGTTCGTGCCTCAACTTAGATCTCACTCTCTACTCTACCTTACTCTACTTTATTTTCTGCATCTTGTCTTTTATAGGAGACCTTCTGGTACTCCTGCTTTGTAATGGCATCATTGTACTCAACAATCCCTTTAACCTACTTTTGTGATCATCAGTCGAACATTAACAAAATTATCTTAGCTTAGCTTATCTTATCTAACTCCTAAATCTCCCATTGCCATTGCCAATTACAAATGAAATGGCAAGAAGCTCCTCTTTATATAGAGTAAGTCTCTCGTACAAAGAAAATATATTATGTTTCTAACTAACTCCATGACAAGTTAACAAATAGTAAAATGTAGAGTAGTTAGATCCATGGTTGACAATATCAATGTATGTGGATGCTAGCCTCTTCGAGAGAGGTTGCCCACATCCAAAAATAGGCAATAATATGCAACAATAATCTCCATGAGAAGACGCACCATCCAAAAATAGGTATCATACCAAGTCAAATGCTACATGGGTCCAAATAGAATTTTCCCTCCAAGAATGGATGCATGTAAAATATAATAGAATACTCTTCAATCTGGGAGGATTTGCTCAAGGGTGCACCTAGAAAGGCTCTCAAAGTGTTCCCTACAAGGTGCATGAGAGATATAACAACAAAATATTTATCCAAGGAGAATGCTCCATAACCAACATCCAAAAAGAGAAAGTGCTACACAAGATGCATGCAACCAATCTGCATGTGTAAATCCCAAGGCAACCAACACCATGGATAATTGTGCAAGATGAAGTAGTCAAACCCCAAAATAGTAAGTGGGAAACCTCCAACAAAACAAATCAAGAGAGATAAGGGTGAATTAAGGTTTGCCAAAACCCATGAAATAAATAAATATACACCTTCAAGAATAGCAAGAAGTGTCTCCACAAGTTTTCCCCCCAAGGATATGCCCAAATATAGTAAGATGACCAAGTAAATGCATGTAATGTGCCACATGTGTGGCCCTCCAAGTATGCCACGTGCCTCCCAATAAAAAGCCTCCATAACCACCTCCAATTAACCCCTTTAAGTGTAAAATGGAAGCCAGTGAAGTAGGGCACCCAAGCTATTAACCTTAAATAGGATAAATTAGATTAATTTAACCATTCAACAATTAAATCAACCTCAACATGTGTGCACAAAGGTTAATGCTCAAATATAACCATAGTCCCCCTCCAATTAGTTACCAACGGATTAAATCACCATGAACATGTGTGCCAACGAGGGGTGCACTCTAATAAAGTGTTGTACCATGTAAATAAAAGATGTTCTTCCTAGCAAAACCCCACCATGATAACAACAAAACATAAATCCCAACCTAAAGTGAACCACCAACAAGAGCTTATTACATCCAAAGCCATCATCCAACCTTAGGAAAAATCACCATCAAATCGTATGCAGTAAGCCCCCCGCCCTCTAACTCAAACATAGGAAATAACACATCAATGAGCATACTAACATCATTGAACACATTCCCCCCTAGGTGATGTCTAGCAAATGTTACATCATTAAGTTATATCACCTAGAAAAATCCCACAAAGGCAACATGAATCATTTCACCATAGCAACATCATAAGAGAAGGGGGCATAACAAAGTTCTAACCCATCCAATTATCAAGTGTGTTCCCATCATATATCAAACACATGAGGACCATGTAGAACACCCCATCCGAGTGACACCAACATCATACATCAACACACAAAATCACTAGGAAACATCAACAACATCATGAAACATCTACCTCCTAACACCATCATCTAACCCCTTGGGGAGATAGAACTATCATCCATATCCAAGATAAGCATATATACCAAACCACACTATAATGAGATAGTATGCTCCACATCCATCAAAAGTGCAACCAAGGAATGATCAACAAGGCAAGCACGTCTGAGAAGACCATCAAGCCAACCAGCAAAATCATCCAATCAAGGAGAAGTGAAGCTCCTCCAACCAAAGACCTTCATTCAATGAAGAGAAGGGGCTCCATGAAGATGAATCCCCCCAAGTCAGTCCAATGCTCCAAGAGTACTAGCAGCAAATCTCCATCAATGTGATGAAAATCACAATGTGGAACCTCATACAATATGAGGTGTAACACTGTGTATTACAAGCAGGATGTCTCCAAGTCAAGTCCCCAGAATGGCTGCATCTGTGGATATTGTGGGCGTCACTCAATGTCCCCACTAGGTTAGGTTGCCAAAACTGCAACCAGCCAGGTTACCCTGGGTACTATCCTCGGAATGAGGGAAGTGCCTAGGGGTTTTCCCAGGAATTGTATTTCAAGGAAAATATTACAAACTATATTAAGCATGATTACTTGGCATTTTGAAACATAACGCATGTTATTTTCATCTGAGAGGCAGTCTGCAAAAGGAATAGTTATTCTATCCAATGAATTTTTATATAGAACACGGCACACGCATACCTGGGAATTAGTCACGGATCCATACTGGGCATATAGTGCCATTTCAAGCTGCCAAAGGCCTAAGAATGGCTAATCATAAGGGTATTGAAATTTCAGGAAAAGTAAAAAGCAGGCTACCAATGCCTTTTTATTTGTAATGTATTAATAGACCCAGGTAAAAGATTTGCAAATCTAGTTCTCCTGACAACAAAGGACTGAACTACAGTACAACAATAATACAACAAACATTAAACAACAAGCAGTGTTTTGTTAAATTCTAGATGTTGAGTTTGTACCTTCTGCAAGGGAGCATTTCCAAACCTGTAGTTCAAATAAGGAGAGCCCACGGTCACTTTATTGATACAAACCTGCAATATGTAGCTTAAAAAACAAAAAACAATAAACTTAGACAAAAAGCAATGCTAAGGAGATGCACACCTGGTCGAAGTTATAGACATGATACTCTGCAATGTTGTGATTCAAAAAGTAGCGCTCAGCTATAAATGTGTTCAAAGCAAAGAGGAAGTTACCAAGAACTGCATAAGCAGGCATAACAGATTTTAAGTTGTGAATAAGCAATTAAAGCAATTAAAACAATATTTGATATTATAGGCCAATAGCAGAACACAGGTGTATGAAATGTTACAGACCATTTTACCACTGACTAAGGATTTTGACCATATCACCTGCATCCGGTAAAAGTAACGGGAATGTAATGACAAACTTTAAAGACTTTACCCTACAGTTCTAACAGAGTTCCACTGCTCAATAATCCCACCAGTGTTGGTAAAAACAGACAAAATCCTAGACTCTGCTTCATGAAACTACCCTTGACAAGACTGATACAGATACATTCTTTTCAACCAGATAATTTTGAATATTTTAAGAATAATTCTGCCACTTCCTTTGAACAAGGAACTTAAAGGAGAATTAAGTAACTATTTGGAATTGCTATTCAACTTGCCTTTAGTGGTTTTGCATAGAATTTCTCAGCCATATTATTGGAAGTTGCATTACATCAAAATTTATATCGCATTTCCATTACTGCGGTATCACTGGTATTCACAAAAAATTGAAGATTATAAAAACATGAACTCCAAGAAACCTTCCTACTGCACATATATAAATTTGCTTTATACAGCTCTAAACCAAGAATGTTCTAAAGAAATATTTTAGAATTGTTGTAAACAGTGCAGTCTGGATATTTCCACTGTTGCAGTCTACATGTATCTACAAGTATTATGAGAAGTCAGGCTTATGTCACGCTTGCAGGAGGGTTATTACTGGACTTTGGCATGCATGTACCAAACAGTTTTATCTCCAGAATGCATTTGCCAATGGTCTATTTAATATGGAATTGGAAAAATGTCCAAAAACTCTGATTAATTATCAGATTTCCCTGATTTGTATGACCAGCATGCTTTTCTCTTTGAGATATGTGCATCCACGCTTTTAAAGGGCTCAAACCAAGCGGCCCCTGTTGACACAATCAAACATGATCAGAGAGTGTGCCCAAGTTCAATTAGTCAATTTTGATCCCTTGTGGTGCACCTAAAGCACAAATATCTCTGGAATCTTTTAGAATATGGACCTATTCTTTATGTAAAAACCCTAGGAGGAGCTGTAATCCTATAAGAGGGCCTCCTTGACACTTGATTATAGATCTTGGTCCTTGGATTGTAGCAAAATTATGATAGTGTGACATTCTTGTCATTCAAAAGGTTTCCCAATTTGCTCCTTTGCTTCTACTTGCCCAATTTGCTTGCTGAAGGTTGAGGAGAGGAAAATCTTGAAGACTTGTTAAAGACCATTGGACTAGAGAAAGCCTTAAGAGAAATAAAATCAATGAGAAGGAATTAGGAGCCATCTCATTCATATGCAAGGTATGATCTTACTGATGTGATCCCTTCTACTTGTAATAGAATCTCTTTCCTTTCCCCCCATATTTACTTGTCTTGGTTTGGTGTCATTTTCCATGCATTTATCTTCTTTGAATCATCAAGTAGACTAGAAGGTTTCTATCTTGCTCACTTGAACTAGCTCTAGGGCTTTGCATGGTAAAATAGTGAAAGGTTTTCCTCATCTTGTGTGCAGATTTCTTGGAGCTAGCTAGGTGTTCTCCTCCTCCTGCTCCTCCAGCTCAACAATCACTTGGAAGACTCTCCAACATGAACGCTTTACATATTTCTTCTCTTTCTCTTTCTCCAACCCCTAGTTTAGATCTTGCGCTGTTTGATAGAGTAAAGCTCCTTGATTTTTTGTTGTCTTTCACTAGTTAAGTCAATCTGCTAGTGGAGAATGAGTAGTGCAAAAGTTCCCCAACAGGGAGTTCACAGTTCCAAAAAGTATGTTTGCAAAGGCAAGACAAGTTTGCGGCTTACACAACAGGAAGTCCTGCAGGTTCTGAAAGTGAAAAGATTGTAGACTTCGCAACAAGAGTTTGTGGGTTCGTGGGTTCTGCAAATGGAAGTTTGTAGGTGCTAGAAAGGAACCTTAATTCATGCCCAGCAAGTTGTACCAGTGGAACCTTGACTCTCATCATCATCAAAGGTGAACAGTCTCACATTGGTTAACAGCTTTTATTAATGGCTGGTAATCCAATGACTTCCATCCATGTTCGACGGCAGTACATCTTTCACATGGATGGATTTGTTCCAGAGGTTTGGGTCATGGTGAAGACAGCTTAGTTATGATCTGGATGACAGTTTGCAACAGTCAGTATGAATAAAAAGGAAGTTGGCTACAAGGCAGTTGCGACAATTCAGATTGTCTCAAAAAGAGGGGGTTGTCTGCCATCTTAGTAGATTTCCTGCTAAAAGGTGAGACTTATTCCTCGATACAGAGCTTGGGACATGGTCTGGATCCAGCTATCCATCCCTTGTTTCTTCGCTTTCGTTGCAGTTATTTCCATCATCACCAGAATGACAGTTCAACATCAACAGTTCTATGCTCCTCTTGGTTTTCAATTTCAAATTCCAGTATTTCCAATAAGTTTAAAATTCCTTAAGTTTTCAAATATTCTCTGAACCAGTTTAAGTTAAATTTGTACATAATATTTTTCAGCATTACATTAGTAAGTTACAGAGCAAAGCAATAGCATGTTCAGTGCATCAGTGGAGAAAAACAGTACTCTACAGTATTCCCGCACCAACACAGGAGTTATACTACAGGCTCTGGAATACTGTGACCATATTTTAAAAGAAACTTTTGAATAGAACAGAGTATGATCTCCTCATTCAGTTTTAGGCATCTACAGCATTGGCACGACAACAGCATCAATATCAATATCATTACTTCCGGTATCCACATGAATTCCGCATCTACAGTTAAAATGGGTAATGACTTTTTAAGGTAAGATTTATTTTAGATTCTGGTTAGTTTATTAGGAACAAAGAATATCATTTTAACAACTTCTCATGCCAATCTAACTCATCCTCATTACTTGGCCTTTAAATTTCGGTCACCCATGTATTATGAGATCATCAAAGCTATAATTCATATGCGCAGCATAACGATTGGCCACTCCTATATTTTTTGTCATGCGAACAGTATCTATATTCTCCCACATCCCCCACTCATACATGTTATCTCTATTCCATGATTGATTGATTCGTGCAAAAAGCTCGAATTCATGCAAAACCCAACTTTCTACACGACATTAGTATTGATTTTCTTATAAGGGAAATCAGGAACATTTGAATGATTTCCATTTCGTTGCATGAATTTAAATCATTATTCTCGTACCGAGTCGACTCACCATCATTACCACGAAGGGAATTCATATGACTCCATCGTGAAGCTGAGTGGTGCACCGCAAATGTGGCTACAGTCATTATCCTGATCGCCATTCACTCTGTAGCCAACCAATGTTGATAATTAAACCTTGTGTGTTAAAATCGCCACTCTATTGAGAGATTGTCCGCATTCACAGATCACACCCTCCTCATTCCTCTGAGTGTTCTTCACCCTCCTCGTCCCTCTGAGTGTTCTTTAATTTGGCTTCGGTAAAACCTTCATCCAGACCCATATTCCAAGATGGTGGTAGACCGCCATGAACCCGTATCTCAGCAATCGCTTGAAGCTATACCTGAGTATCATAAGTGCAAGAAAATGTTTAAGGAAGCAGGTTGGCATCTTTTTTTGCCAAATTTCTGGGGTTTAATGGCAGGGTTGCCCTTCAGTTCGCGCAAAGTTTTAATGGGTGATTGGCTAGGGTCGCAGATTTGAAAATAGAAGTTACAGAGGAAACTATAGCCAATGTCACAGGCCTCCCCAGGACTGGAGAATGTTGGTTCAAGAAATTGACACTTGGCACAGACATTTGCAACCTGTGCGGAATATCAAAACGCGACCTGGGCAAAGGGGGTCCCAAGGGCATACATTGTGGATGACTGGCAGGCACCGTTGGCAATCTTGCAAAGGTACTTTACCTGTAAGAAGGTATGCCCTCACATACCAGTATCATGTTCGAATTTTACTACATTTTGAAGCCAAAGAACTGATAAATTTCCCTTATTATCTGTGCAAAAGTCTAGAAAAGATGTCTAAGATGGTAAGAAGGAATAGTCAAAACCCTCAAAGTAGCCTTTACCATCATGGATTAGTTAAAATATTGGTAGAAGCCGAGCTCCATAAAAGAAATAAAACATGGGATCAATTCTTGGGTGAGAATGCATTCATAGACCAGATACCTGTTGCAGTGGAAGAGGAACCGAGAAATTTGGGTAAGCAACAAAGGGAAATATTCAGGAATGATAAGTCGGCACAGAAGGCTACAGTTGAAAAGCCACTGTTTGAAATCCCTCCAGTTCGTAGGATCACTCGTAACATGGCAAGCAAGCAGCCGCGAAGATTGTTGGGCTGAAAAGGGGAATGCATGACAAAACGAAGGATGGACCAGGCCCCACATACCCACAGGCTGCAACGAACGAGGATCTAATTCTTGTTGATGATGAGGACACCCTACCCATCGCACAACTTTTCAGAGTTGCTAAACAACCCAAACCTGTGGAACATTATCAGCCATACATAGAATTCGTAGGCCATAATGACCAACAAAGGAATGATCCTATCGACCCAGACACACCATTAGAGCCACAAGCACAATTTTCCATTGCCTCAGATGAAGGGAGGGGTAATGATGGAATGTTAAAGGATATACAACAGCCCGCAGAAAAGAAACAAAAGCCTGGGACTCCAAAAACTCCCAACATAGTCGTTCCTAGACCTTCTAAGAAAGGATTTGAAGATTGCGAGGGTTCAAACGTCTTTATGGATGAGTCTTTTATTGAAAACCCTCAAGAGAAGAAACTCCGGAAGAGAAGCAGAAAATTAAAAAGTTGGAACAGGAAGTCCTGGAATTGTCTATTTTAAACAGGTGTATTGAAAGAGAAAATAAACAATTAAAAGGGCAGAGCAAGAAATTTCAGGAAGAAATTGAGAAACTTCAATCAGAGACTAAGAAAATCCACAAGAAGATGGATAAGATACTTCAGCCAGAACCACCAAGGAGGAGTGATAGGTTGGAAAAGAAGAACTCAGGCCTCAACATATTGATCAACGCGGCAAGGCTCTCATAGCAATTGGAGAGAGTATATTTCAATTTTGGATAGTTTTGTGATATCGTTGCATGAGGACATGCAAATGATCAGGCATGGGGGTAAAGTTGAGCTCCCATTTTGTCACTCACCATACACTTCTTTCGGCCATCTATTCCCCATCTAAGCATCAAAATCCAACTCATTGTCTCTTACTTTTATCCTTTTTACCCGCCTGAGATCTTGATCTTAGCATGAGGAAAAAGTTGTTTATTTTGGTATATTCTGAGTTCTTAATGAGTTAATTAGGATCCTTTAGCTATATTTTACCAATGATGAGAGCATACTCACCTTTTTACTATAACAATTGTTCCCGCACTATTCCTGGCATTTCAGTACCATATTTCGGTACCCAAGGTTGTGGCTTCTCCTATCTGTGCGTGCCCAGAACGGATTTGGCAATATGGGTATTGTTTGTATGACCATCGAGATGGATGTTGACCGTTTCATCTACGCCCAGCGTCCATCTACCTCACACGAGACTTCAAGACAACCCATAGGCATATCTTCCAGTGCAACATCAGATCGGGGTCGTGACTTAGAAGCAGTAGCAATATTTAGTTTGTTGAGTCGATTTCCTAAGTTTGTAACATTGGATAAAGGAAATCTTGGTCAGTGCAATCCTTCAGTTTGATAGCCATTTTTACCCCCTAGTTCCACAAGAACATGGGAGGACGATGTAATCTTATGAATGCTCAGAACTTGATATATAGATGGTCTTGCTTTGTAAACAGGGTAGTAGACTTTTTGTTGAACATAATAGAAACTTGTGTTACTTATTTCTCGTTCTCAATACTATGATGAATATGTTGTAAACTGGTTACAGATTTCCATTTAATATCAATCAGGATTTGTTCATTTTGTTGGTATATCTGTGAGTTACTGAATTTGTTTCCACTCACTACTTGGGAAGGCGAGGGCCCACCTCTCCTGGTAAGTTGAGTTACTTGGATAATATTTGTTTTTTTTGTTGTAGTTGTGTTCGTGTATAGATTCGTGTGGAGTAGTTTCTAAGTTGTAGATTTTATTTAAGTTTTGTGTACTTGCTGCTCACTGTGGATTTCCATGTGTTATAAATCGAACTGCTCTTAGTACAATGGAAGGTTTTCATATAGAAAGACAGATGTGTGATTGAGTGTTAATATTTGCATCTTGCTGAAGCATATCTCCTTCTTGTATAAGTTTGAAAGCCAAACACATTCCAGGATTTATTGGTAGATTACACAACCGCAAATGTCTGATCTGAATACCTCATACACTTGTTAATAAAGCTAAAACTCATATGAACAAACTATTGACTTGTTAATAAAGCTAAAACTCATATGATCAAACTATTGAATTGAAGCAAGATACTAAAATTACCCACTGTGTGTTAACTTGGAGTTGTATTAAAATAAGTTAAAGTGTTGACTCTGGTTAATAAAGAGTTGTTTATGAGCAAGGTCAAGATCTGGAATGAATGGCATGATCATATTGTAACTCTCATCTGCTTGAGGAGCTAACTTTTTTTCTTATCTTAAATAAGAAGGATTAACATCAAGCATTGATAAAAGCTTTGTGATGACCTGGTCACATATCAGGAAACTTTAAATACCCTTTGACTGTTCATAGATTGGATTGTATTCACAAAGAATTCGGTCGATACCTCCATATTTTGATTCTATGGTATTAAGGGCATAGATCTTCAAGTTATTAACAGGAGCCTATCTCTGTGATTTGAGTTTGCCTTCTTGTTGAGTGTGGTGTGATCTCTAGAGGTGTTTTAGTGAAAGTAAAATGATATTTCAGGAGACAAGAGTTTAGTTTCAATTGAATACAAATTGTGTGTTTACATTCTTCACTGGTAGTTGTAAGTCTTCTTTACAGAGTAGTGTTATCTCGTTGCTTCACCCACCAATCGAAGTGTCAAGCTTTGTGGCAAGGCTTGTTTAGAGTCATTCCCCTGCACTCAAGTTTACTGTCTGTGTGTAAGAATGCAGTAGCACTATAGAGTTTGTTCTGCTTGTAGTGAAGTAAACATTTTAGGTTAAGGGTAGGTTAGACACTGGGAATTACTCTCAAAGCTGGTTAGTCTTATTGTAGGTCAGTAACACGATTAAATGAGGGCTTGAGTGGACTCATACTGTTGACTGATATAGACACCTGCCTGGGTAGTTGCTACTCTGTTTTCGATTAGTTTCTTATTTCTTTACTGTTTTGCTAGAAGGTTGAATGCTTCCCACAAATAGAATAGGATTTAGACATTTGAGATAGAAGAATGATTCTTTGGTTTGATTATTGATTAGTTGTGTGGAGTAGTGGTTTGAGTTTGTTCTTTGTCAAGTTGCTTTTTATGTTGATGAATGATTGGTAGGTCACCTAGCTCTCTTGCTCCTTGAAAGACAAGGTAGGATACACTTATGTCCTTTGCTTGCACATACTGTGCCTGTAGTTCATCAGTTTACGTTACCTGGTTGACACTTATGTGGGACTTTATTATAGCAATTAATATGCCCAACAGTGCCTTCTATTGTTTTTCCAATACCATTTTAAGGCATGAGACATGGAAAACATTGTGAATACAACTGTTGTCGGGTAAGTCCAATCCATAAGCGACTTGACTGATCTTTTTTGTTGATCTGATACGATCCATAAAACTTTGGTGCCAGCTTATTTTTTCCTTGTTGCTTAAGAGATAATCGTTTATCAGATTGGAGCCTGACGAATACCTAGTCTCCAACTTCGACTTCTCTTTCGGATCGGTGTAAATCTGCTTGTTGCTTCATACAGTTCCAAGCAACTGCTAAATTCTCCTTGAGCAATTGAACAACCTTTTGATTCTCTTCTAAATGATCTTTAACTGTTGCAAATTTTGTCTGTTTTGCGGCAAACTCCTTCCATTTCGGAAGTTCATACCCATAAATAGCTTGAAATGGTGTCATTTTCGTTGGTGTGCGATATGTGGAATTGTACCACCATTCAGCTAAGT
This sequence comes from Picea engelmannii, assembly GCA_009831015.1. NCBI lineage: Eukaryota > Viridiplantae > Streptophyta > Pinopsida > Pinales > Pinaceae > Picea > Picea engelmannii. Next base: position 39,291 of record ML825866.1, on the reverse strand, counting down.
GCAACCATTGGAACCACCTATTTTGTTTGTCAATCACGAAACAACGGAGGTAAGTCTCTAAACATTTATTAACAATTTATGTTTGGCCGTCAGCTTGAGGATGGTAGGATGAGCTCATAATGAGGGATGTTCCAATCTCTTTGCAAAATTCCTTCCAAAAATTCCCTTTAAACTTGGCATCTCTATCACTGACAATGACTTTGGGAAAGCCATGTAACTTGTAAATGTTTTTACAGAAAGCTTCGGCTATCTGTTTTGCAGAATCTGTTTTCCTTACCCCAATAAAATGTGCATACTTGGTTAATCTGTCTACCACCACTAGTATTTTATCATTTCCTTCAGACAGTGGTAATCCTTCAATGAAATCCAACGATATCTCTTCCCAATTTTTATTTGGAACATGTAGCGGATGAAGTAATCCGGGAGTTAAAACGTTTTCATTTTTGTTCCTTTGACAAGGATCACACTCTGCGACATATTTCTGGATATCAACATTCATACCTTTCCAAAAACATGATTGGCGTGCATTGTAATAATTTTTGAAAAATCCTACATGACCTGCAGCTGGACAATCATGGCATTCTTGTAGGACTTTGGATTTAAATCTTGAGTTGGAATTTAAGTAAATTCTTCCTTTATACCATAATATGTTGTTTTTCCATTCAAACTTGGGGTATTGATCCACATTATTGATTATGGAGCAAGTCTCTGGGTTTCTGGCATATTCGGTTCAGATTTTATCCAACCATTCAGGAATTACCATTGACACTGCATGGGCTTGCGTTTCTTCATCTCTTCATGAGAGGGCATCGGCCACTAGATTGTCTTTTCCCCTTTTATGTAGAATTTCCATGTCGAAGGTAGCAATTTTCTCTATCCATTTTTGTTGTTCAGTTGTCAATGTCTTTTGTTGTAACAGATGTTGAAGACTATTGTGATTTGTTCGTATCAGGAACTTGCTTCCCAGGAGATATTGTCGCCATTTCGTACGTGCATGCATGATAGCGAGCATTTCCTTGTTGTATGTCAACTGTAGACATTCCCTTTTGTTTAACTTCCTACTCTCAAATGCAATTGGGTGCCCTTCTTGCATCAAGACTGCTCCTATTCCAAAACTAGAGGCATCACATTCAATTACAAAGAGTTTCGAGAAATCAGGTTTTGCCAACACAGAGGTTGTAGACATGATATTTTTCACAGCCTCAAAACATTTTTGTGCTTTGTCATTCCATTGAAAGGAGTTTTTCTTTAGGAGGTTTGTTAAGGGAGCAGTTAAATGTGCGTAGTTTTTGACAAATATTTGATAATATCCTGCCAATCCTGGAAATCCTCTTAGCTTAGAATTATTTTTTGGTTTGGGCCACTCCGTGATTGCCTGAATCTTCTTTGGGTCTACTATGACCCCTTCTTTAGATATGATGTGACCTAGATATTCTACTTCCTCTTTGCCAAATGTACATTTTGACTTTTTCGCATAGAATTGATTTTCTTCCAAGAGAGATAATATTGTTTCCAGATGTTTTAGATGTTCCTTCCATGTCTTGTTGTATATGAGGATGTCGTCAAAAAAGACTAATACATATTTCCTGAGGTAGGGATGGAACAATTCATTCATAACTACTTGGAAGGTGGTAGGAGCATTAGTTAGCCCAAAAGGCGTCACCTTAAACTCGTAGTGTCCCTCATGGGTCTGAAAAGCTGTTTTGGCCACATCCTCTAGTCTTACTCTAATTTGATAATAACCTGAAGTCCAATTTTGAAAAATATCAAGCTCCATGCAGTTCATCCAACTTTTCATCGATGAATGGAATGGGGAATTTATTCTTGATTGTTATTTTGTTTAACCCTCGATAATCTATGCATAATCCGAAAGAGCCATCCTTCTTCCGCACTAGAACTACTAGGGCTGCATATGGACTTCTGCTTTTTTTAAGAACCCCACATTTAAGCAAGTCTTGTACTAACCTTTTAATTTTAGTTTTATGATGATGGGGGTACCTATAAGGTTTTACTTTGACCAGACTTGACACTGGTTTAATTTCAATTATGTGTTTAATCCTTCTCTCTGGTGGCAATTCCATCGATAAGTCTTGAAATACCTTATTGTGTTTTTGGATTAATTCTTGAATTTCTAAGGATTTGGAATCTTCTTGTTCTAAATTATGTCCTTCCATCTGGTGGCATTGAATCAAATAAGCAGTAGCTCCTTTTCTGATTAGTTTCTCAATTTTTTGCGATGACACGACTTGTGTGTACGAGGTTTGGAATCCATGTAGTTTATACTTCTATCCTTGCCATTTGAACTTAATGAAATGCTTCTGGTGGTTAGCGAAGTAAGTGCCTAATGTCTGCGACCATTGAATTCCCAAGACCACATCTACTACTCCCAGTGGAAAGGTGTAGAAATCTGAGGTTAGATTGTAGTCTCGTATGTTCAATTTTACCTTATGGCACTTGCCTACATTATCGATCTTTTTTCCATCTGCAACCATTACTCTCATATCTGGCACAGGGTATATGAACAATTTGAGCCTGCTTGCAACATTAATATCGAGGAAGTTATGGGTACTCCCTGTATCGATTAGTACTGTGACAATATTATTTTTTATGTGCCTTTTTAACTTAAGAGTTTGTGGTTGACTGATACCCCTCATGGCTACTATAGAGACTCTGGGTGTGTTATCAGCTTCTGCCTCTGATGCGATATTTGGGAGATTCTCTACCTCTTCTTCTTCTAATTCTTCTAAACTTGATTCATCATTTCCTTCAACTTCATAGGTGTATAATTTCTTTGAACTATCTTTTGTGCGACACCGATGTCTGGGGTCCCATCTGTCTCCGCAATGTCTGCATTTTCCTTCTTTCATTTGTTGTGCTTCTGTATTTCTTTTGCCATCTCGTATGTGTGGAGGTATGTATTTATCTTTATCTCTTTCTGTCGTATGGAGTTGTTGAGTTTTGGGTACCTTGGGAAAGTGGTTCCCTTGTGCTTGGGAAGTGGTCCCCTTGTGGTTGTGGGTCTCTAACCACAAGAGGGAAATATGTGTGACTATGTACCTTGTACTTTACGTCTAATTCCACATTGACTTTATCCTAAGTCAAAAAAGTGGAATTTGTCACGTAAGGCAAAAGTGACAATTAATTCACCAAATGGGTGAATTGAGGGACATAAAGTGAACTTAGGAAACTTAACCCAAAGTGGGTTTCTAAGTGAGATTCTTTTGAGATGATCTCACCCATTGATTAGAGATCTAGGCCATTCATCTCTAGGTTTCGTTGTGGATGGTTCAAGAGGGGTGCATAGGGCATTTGGAGGTTCATTCACTCATTTGTTCACTTGGAGAGTTTGGAGAGTAGCATTGAGAGGAGAATGGAAGCATTGGTTGAGGGAAGCTTGGGCACCATCATTCATGGAGGGCGCAAGGAGGCTTAGGCTCTCAGTTATTTGTGGTGAGTGTTCTTGCTTTGAGGAGGGCGCAAGCTTAGCAGGCACTAGCATTACTTGAGCTATTGCAGATCTGACAGATTCAATGTTGAGGTAGCATACAATTGTTTGTTTGTGTGCAAGGGCTTCTTCATCAGTCAAGGGAGGATCAAGGGCGCGTCAATTCAGTGGAAGAGGCAATAAAGGAGAGAAGGCGCACTTGCTTGGGTGCATTCTTCTTGGAACCTTCTAGCAAAGCTTGAGAGGAGCTTGCTACTTGTACAGGTTCCATTGTATTTGTTTACTTGTTGCATTCCATGCTTGAGACATCACATATATACACTTTCTTTCTAAACTGGTTTTCCCCTGGGGGGTTTTATCCAGGGTCATGTTGACCAAAAATACTTGTGTTCAATTTTCATGTATGCTTAGTGTTTAGATCAGCACTAGGAGCTTGTTAAGATCCTAGAGGAGTGCTATATGTTTTGAGGTTTGCATGTGCTAACTTTGTGTTACTAACACTATTTGCAAGGGCACCTTAAAAGAGCATATATCCATCAGTTGAGGGAAGAATTCTTGGCAGAAGTAAACAGACCTGTTTGCTGTCCTAAAATGCAGCAAGGACAGATTTGCATAACTAAACTTAGAGCCCAACAAGAGGTCATAAGACAGATCTGTTGGACAGCCCTCATAGTTCCTCAAAAATCTACAGAAGTGTGTTTCGTTTTGAATATGTATTCCCTTTTCTTGATTGGAACCCCTTCAATTTTGTCTTTTGCTGCCCTTGCCTTATGCCTTGCTACCTCAACGGATGGAATGTCATGCATTTTCAATTCATTTTGGAGATATGGTTTAAGGCCTCCCAGGTATGTCTCAAGTAATTGCTTGCTAGATAGCCCAAATACTCGTGTGGCAAGAGCTTCCCATTGATGCGTGAAATCCTCAACACTTACTTTTTGCTGAAGACGGGTTAAGTTTCCTGAAAAATTCATTTCAGTGATTCCTTGGAATCTTTTAAAAAAAATCGTTTTTAAATAGGTTCCAAGTGTATGAGAAATTTTCTCCTTTCCACCACATATACCAATTGTATGCGTTACCCTCCAAATGCATGGAAGCATATTTAACCTTTTCTTCATCTGACATAATGTTATATATATTGAAATACTCTTCGGCTTTGTTAAACCATGCGACACATTGATCTTTGTCCCTGTTGTATTTTGGTAGTTCTATTTTTGCCCTGGGCGGATATATCATGAGAGGTTGATATTGGTTTCCTGTCGATGAATGGTACTGGAGTGGTGGTCGTGAGCGAGATTGTGAGTGAGTTGAAGAGAAAGACATGCTTGAACTATTTCGTTGTTTAGTGCGCCCTCGAGAACCTCGGTGTTTCTTCTTTAAAAGTTTTATGATTTCTTCCACATTGATTTTGGTGTCATCTCTGAGTTCAGCATTACTGTTTTTTATTTCTTCTTTTAGCTCTTGTTGGTTTTTGCTGACAACTTGTTTGAGCGAGTTGAGTTCTTTTTCCAAGAAATCCACCTGGTTCTTCAACTCTGTCATGCTTCTAGTGTGTGGTGGAGAATACTTGGACGCAATTTTTGTGTTAATGAGAATAGAGAGAAATTAATAATAATATTATATATATTATTTTTCTATTATACATTTGAAAGAAAAAAAATAGGAGCAGGTCATGGACAACAGCGGAAAGTGGAGACTAGTGTGGAAGAAGAGTTGAGGAGGAATGGTTGGAAACGAAAGCAAGTGGGAAACGAGAGCTCTGATACCAATGTGGTAGGTAGGCCCCAATAACAAATAAAATATATACATATGTTTGAATGAATAAAAATGAATAATAAATGATGATGAAAAATTACAATATGAGAGTTGCCATATATAATAACCCTAAAGGCACTTTTGGCAACCATCCATGAGAGGATGTGTCTTTTTATTAAAATAATCAATTATCAATTACTACTTAATATTATTTAATACTTTTACATTACACTGTGTTATCTCATATGATTGCAATTTTATTTTCAATTACCCATATGGAACACATGAATTTTTCACATGGTACCAACGCCCAAGGTTTAATTTCCTAGAAACTAGAACGAATTTGAATTTCAACAGTCCAGAACATCCTCCAAGTTGAAGGTGAGAAAAATGGACACAGTAAGTTGCAGTGGATTCTCTAAGCTGGTAGAACAGTTTGATGGTGTGGGATTCAACCTTTGAAAACTTAGGAATGTTGTTGTTGGAGGCGTTGCATGTGATCGTGGAAGGCATGTAAACCAAGCCAACCACGCGTCAAGATGAGATCAACAAGAGGGAGAATGGAAATGGCACTAGACTGCTAAAACTCCAACAATGTCCATCAGGCTGTGGTCTAGCGACAACTTGGAGTAGTTGTTGTGACAATGACCCAAGTTCAAATCCTAACAGGCATGTTCCTCCCTTGCATAGTGTTTACCGGATGTGGCTATTGATTATATTGAATATTGTTGATATAGCCTTTGGGAAGATTATTGTATGGTGCTAGCAAGGTACCACCAAACCCTATTCTTCACTTTAAGTGTGTGAGGATGTGTTGAGCTTATTTTTGGGTCTAACGTCCATTAAAAAAAGGGTTCTCATTAAAAAAAAACACTCCAATAATATTAAGTTAGGAATTTTAAACATTTGTATTATAATCACTTTATAAGTTAGTGACATGAATCATGTAATGTTAGATGTCGTAATTAGGGGCTCCTTATGTTAAATTTGGCAGCATCGACAATCATTCTCCAATGAGAAGCCATATGGGCCACCCTGAGGCTAGCCAGGGAGATTTGGAGAATCAACCAATCTTGTGAGGTATTGACAAAAGCCAGGGGGGACGTACAACCTCTGTGAGTCAAACCAAAAGTCAGGACGAATGAGATGCTATGTAAGTCTAATGCAAAAGTCAGGGGGAACGTACAACCTCTGTGAGCATAGACAATCTAGTGCAAAAGTGTACAACCTCTGTGAGCATAGACAGACTAGTGCAAAAGTCAGGGGGAACGTACAACCTCTGTGAGCCTAGTCAAGCTGTGAGCCATGAGCAAAAGTCAAGACATCTAGCAAAAGTTAGGTTGAATATAAAATTCCTATGAGCTAGAAGCAAACGATATTCCTAATATTGCAAATGATATAAATGTATTGATCTAGTGCCTTGGCACGTGTAACATTATCCACCATGAAGAGAAATTGGAATTGCCTTGTAAAGAGTCGAGTTGTAGAAGTCAAAGTTGCATGACTAGGTCAAATTCAAAGTTGTCAAGTTGCCGCATGTTGCATGTGGCATGCATGTCTAGTTGCATGTTGCATGTTGCATGCATGTCTAGTTGCATGTTGCATGCATGACATGTGCATGCTAAGTTAGTACACATGCATGCCAAGTCAAGGGTGAGTTGTAACTGAAGTCTCAAGTCTAGTTCTATTTTCGAACTAAAGTGTGAAGTTGAGTTATGTTAAGCATGCAAACAAGTTCATAATTCGAGCCATCTACTTCTCCTCTTCACTCCTTTATATGCAAAGGTTGACCCCTCTCTTCTACATAGTTCATATGCAGGTTAAGGGTGAAGCATATTAGAGACACATATCAGTGATACAAGAGGCAGCATATCAGAGGCGCATATCACTGATATAGAGACAGCATATAGAGGTGCATATCAACATATAGAGGCAGCATATTAGAGGCGCATATCAATGATACAAGAGGCAGCATATCAGAGGCGCCTATCATTGATATAGAGACGAGGTGCATATCAGCATCTAGAGGCAGCATATAAAGGCGCATAACAATGTTGTAGTAACAACATATATATGCAACTTAATAGAGGCGCATATTAGCATATAGAGGCTGCATATTGAGGCGCATAACAGTGTTGTAGAGGCAGCATATAGAGGCGCATATCAGTGATAGAGAGACAGATATTGAGGCGCATAACAGTGATGTAGAGGCAGCATATCAGAGGCGCACTTCAGTACTTTAGAGGCATCATATCAGAGGCGCATATCAGTCAATTAGAGATAGCTTCAACAGCCCATATCAGAGTTGATATATCTCAATCTTTGAAAGCAACTCAGATACATCTATATCAACAAGGTCTCTTTGTTCTCTGTCAGGTCAGAGTCAACTTGGCAAGCTCTTTAAGAGCAGAGTATTCATGGTGGATATTTGTAAGTGATCTTACATTATTAATGCAATAAAGGAATATC
>ML825866.1:0-18935 GCA_009831015.1 Picea engelmannii | reverse complement strand
ATATATTGGCCCCTATGTACGCTTTTTGATGATGATTGTATGTGGGGTTAAACTCTTCAATATAATACTCTTTCTTTCTCCCGAGCCCTTTATCCCAAGTTCGCTTGTGGAACTTATCAATAACAAAAGTCTTTATCTCTTTATTGTTCGTAGGGCACCTGTTCAAGTGGATATCCCATTTATTAAGCCATTTAATATTTTGTTGCATCCACGTCTTCTTTCGTTTGCACAATATGTCATTGAAGACGACCTTAGGCCACCGTCTGTCTTCCATTTGTTCAATTTTTTTTAGATATCTTATGAGACACACCATAGCAATTGCTTCAATAGGAGCAGCCCCCATTTCACTCAGCATGATATCATAAGGGATAGAACTTTTAATTTTAAACTTGTTTGTGATCAAGCGTTTTTTAATCTTCTCAATTTGCTTCCACGTAAGTCAGATGTGTTGTTGGCCCACACTTCACAACCATATAGAACCACCAGGATCACTAAAAGCCCAAAGAGAGTTTGCATAGTCTTCCAATCCCATAGCTCTGCTTCTTTGCACCTATTTTAAAAAGCATAGAACGCTTTCCAACCTCCCAAAGTTCTTTTCTTTCTGCAACCTTCTCAACTTAGATTTTTGTTGAAGTCAATTCCGAGGTATTTGTAATTTGTCACTTCTTCAAGAGTGTTGCCTTCAAAGTAGAACTTATGTTGCTTATGTTTTCTTTTGCTAGAAAAAATTACCACTTTCGTCTTGCTAGTATTGACTTGCATCCCCACTGTATTACAGAAGCGCTCAAGGGAAATTAAGTGTTCTTGCAACCCAAGAGCAGATTTAGCAATCAGAATAAGGTCATCTACATGCAAAAGAAGCCTTATCACAAAATCACCCAAAAGAACACCATCACCCTCCTGTAAGTTTAACCACTCTTCAAGTTTGTCTATATATAAACCAAAAAGGGTAGGGGACAATGGGCGCCCTTACTTGACCCCGATATCGCTTCTAAAACTTTCAGAGATACCAGCTAACGTTCTGATTTTGACTTTAACCTCCTCATATAGCCTATGGACGACTGCTCTAAGATGTATAGGAACCCCAAGTTCCTCCATTCTATGCCAAAGCTTTTCTCTAGGGACCGTGTCAAAAGCTTTTTTGAAATTGACAAAGCAACAAAAGGCTTCCTCTTTTTTCTCTGACACTTTTTCAATGATGTGTCTTAGAGTTATATCGCGATCAATCGTTGAGTGTTTAGGTCTGAAACCTGCTTGCCCTTTAGCACGCTTATCCCCTTCTTCTGCCCACTTGTTGATTCTATTTTCTAGCATACTTCCAAATAACTTTGCAAACAAGGGGTTTATCATTATGGTCCTATAGTTGGAGGGATTGTTGACATCCCCACTCTTGAAAAGCGGTATTGCTAGGCTCGTTGCCCAATCTGTAGGGAACCCCTTATTGAATGATGTTGTTGAAAATTTTCATAATGTGAGGTGCATGAGTTTTTGAACCCCACTTTAGATATTCTGCTTGGAGTTCAACTAAATCTTTTGCTTTTCCAACACCCAACTTTTTGATACCCACCTCAATTTCTTGCACGGTGAAGATCTTAGTAGTAGTGTTGACCAAGGGAGGGGGGTCCACCTTAGGATCTTGCTCATAAAGTTGTTTTGCATACTCGAACCATTGATAGGTTGTGATATTATTTGTAACTCTAAGCTCAAAACCAAAGTGATGGGTAGGTCACACTACCATGAAACATCAAACCATAAAGCAATAGGCGAGGCAACTTATGTTTCCAAGCCAAAAACATAGAGTTATATGTAGGTAGTTCTACCATGAAACCATAACCATTTTTATTATTTTAAATAAGCATTTTCTTATCATGATGAGGTTAATGCACGGAGAGGAATCATTAGCACTATAAGTTTCATCAACCTAAAAAAACCACCATTTACTAAAAAGAACTTAAAACCTTAGAGTGTTTCACCAACCTAAAAAAAACCGCCATTTACTTTAAAAAAACTTAAAACCTTAAACAAATACCACCATTTACTTAAAAAAAAACTTAATACCTTAGAATGTTTCACCAAACTAAAAAATACCATTTATTTAAAAAAATAAAAAAAATAAACTTACACGAATACCAACATTTACTTAAAAAAAAAAAAACTTTAAACCTTAGAGTGTTTCACCAACCAAAAAAAACACCATTTACTTAAAAAAACTTAAAACCTTAAACGAATAGATAAGGTTTCAAAACCGAAACCATGAAATGATAAGTAAGCTATTTTGTCTATCACTTTATGGTTTTTAGAAAAATATCTAAACAATCTATAATAAATACATAAGAAAATTGTATTAAAAAATAAGTTTTGATGAAAATAAAAGAAATTTGTACTTTAAAGAAGCTTCACAAGTTGATTTTTGTCTTTCTCTGGAAAGGCAGCGAGCAAAGCAGAGGAATCCATCTTTGTAGGTGGGAAACCCTCTCAAAGCCTAAAGCACTTGGTGGCTGGGGCCTGAGGAATCTGCACCTTACCTACCTTGCTTTCTCAGCAAATACACTTTGGCGTATCCTAATGGTACCAGGCATTTGGAACAACCTTATAAAAGACAAATATTTATCCCACATGCTGGTCCAATCCTAGCTCAGATCAGCCACTTTTTCTCCTCCGGGGGGCTCACAAACGTGGAAGCACCTTCTAAAGTCGCTACCTATTCTCCTACATTGGATCGCGTGGCTGCCTAGCACTGGTACTGCTATTGAAATTGGCAAAGATGATATCCTCGGCATGGGCATAAAGGCCCTGCTCTCTCCTAGATTGCTGGAGCGCATACATAATTTAGGCCTACATTATCTCTTTCATTTAAAAGCCCCTCACAACAACAGATCACTTGGCGAATCCTGGGTTACTAGCTCCACGCTGAATCTAGACAGAGAGCTCTCGGTCGAATGGAACAGTTACACACATCATCTAAAAGAGGCTGGCATCCGCCTACAAGAGAGACCTGACACTCTAATCTGGACGGGAGGCGATAAATCTGGAGTCATATCAGTCCGAAACATCTACAAAGTGTTGGCAGAGGAAATCTGGCCCACTCGAGATCAGACCTGGCGCACCCGGCTGTGGAAGTGGAATTGTCCGCTGAAACTTAAATTATTTACTTGGCTTTTGACGGAGAATAAAATCCTAGTCTGGGATATCCTTCAGAGCAGGGGTTGGTCAGGCCCAAACTGCTGCATTCTGTGTAAGGAGGATAGTGAAACTTCCCACCACCTCTTCGTGAGCTGCTTTTTTACCCGGCAAGTCTGGCATCATGTCACAGCGTCTCTAAATCTAACCGAACAGTGGCTTGGACCTTTGACGTTCTCCTACTTTAGTTCTTAGTGCTCAAAACACCAGCGCTACCCCTCGCTGTCAGCCACGGTCTGTTGGAATGTTTGGTTGACAAGGAATGCCGCCATCTTTGATGATAAACCCCCTTCGGTTAACTTGGTGACAAACCTCATTCTATCTGCAGTCGACCGTCCTTCCCCCCCCCACCAATGCCCATAAATTCTGCAGATCTTCTACAACTCTTCCTTTTGACAAAGCCATCGTCTGGTTCGATGGAGCAGCTCAATTAGATGGATCTCTTTGCGGGGCGGGGGGGCACATTCACATCAGCTCTCATACTTCCTACAGATGGTCTCTCAATGGAGGACAAGGAACCAACACCAAAGCCGAACTTTTGGGGGCATGGGCTTCCCTAATCTTATCTCAGAGGCTGAAGATCGAAGTCTTGCTACTTCTTGGAGACTCCAAAGTCATTATCAACTGGATAAATGACAAGGTTGATCTCCGATCAGCAGCTCTGGAATGTTGGAAAGAGAGAACCATTGAAGCCAAAAGATTCTTCAAAAGCCTCACTGCCTCTCACATCTACAGAGAAGATAATGCCATTGCGGACCACCTATCAAAACTAGCATTATCCTGGCCTCTCGGTCTCATAACTTTCGCCCGATGGGAGGACGACAATGAGGCCCCCCCAACTCTACTCAAAATCTGATGTGGAAGACACTAGGTCACCGAATCCCCTTTTGGCAAATGAGTCTCTGTTTTGTATCATATTTTTGTGCTACTCGGCGAAATCATGGATCAGATATCTAATAGGCAGATTAATTTGAAAGTTATGACAGGCTGCGAGCTGCTCACAGCACACCTCCCGGCAACATCTTGTATCAGAGCAAATTATGGCAGATTAATTTGGTTTTCTTTGACAGTCTGTGAGATGCATACAACATACTATTGTTTTCTTTGATAGTCTGTGAGATGCATACAGCATACTACACAGGCCTCTGTAGCTGGCATTTGATCGCTGCTTTGTAAAATCATTATATACTTTTGAATATAATAGAGCAACTTTTCCCGTGGAAAAAAAAGTGTAAATGTACATCTAATAAAAGATATTCAAAATGTTTGTTTTTAATAAGTTATATTAAAATTTGACAAAACTTTATAAATATAATGTTTTGATTGATCTAGTGATTTTTTAAAGTTTTTTAGTTAATTCAAAGAGATTTAAAAATATAATTCTTATAATGATAAACTTTTATTTTAATAATTGTTTTGAGGGTTAGCTTAATTGGTCATGTGAGTTTATTTGCTTATTGTTAAGAAGAGTTCTACTCTCTTGATTTTCTCGAGGCAAGGTCCACATTTCCTACTTTAATAAAATTATAATTTTTTTAAGATTTTTAAATCAAAATTATAATTTCTACACTTATAGGTGAAAGGATACGAAAGGATATTATATGTTTTTTTTAACAAAAGCAAAGATCTCTTTGTATATCTTGGATATAGTCAAATAGATAAACATGTCATTGTTGATAGGGACATGGCCTTTAGACACATTAGAAAAATGGGGAACAAAATTTCCAATGGTTTGTAAATATGACCATGACCCTTATAGGAAAAGGGGACTTCATAGTTATTGATGTTAAGTAAAGATTAAATAAACTAGGAGGTGGAAGGAATGTTCATGTGATCATGTTTAGTCATGGTTGATTTTTCTAGGGAATATTTTTCCATCTTGTTTGTTGCAATATTTGTATTGTATAACTTAGGGATTATATGTTTGTAAGGTTTTTTTTTTTAGATGTGTAAAGATAAAAATGGTATTGCACATTGTCAATTGGGTTTAATTTGAGCAATTAAGAGGAGGAGGAGTATCCACTTTATCTAAGTTCAATTCTCACAAATGATATGTTTAGCTTTTAATGAGTATCTTGTGGACAAAGCTTTAAGCTTTTTCATAATCCAGTTTACCTTGGATGCCATCCTTGGAATGTAGGAAAGTCTCAATGGATTTCCTCGAAAAATGCATTACGCTAAAAAAAATTAAAAAGAAAAAAAAAAAGGTATTAGACATGTAATGGGTCTCATTGTTATCTTGTGGTTTTTTAGACAATTATTTGATATAGTTGTTAGTTTATATTTGTATATTGGGGTGTATTTTATCTCCTCTCAACTTTATCTTTTGATGAAATGTTATTGTGAGAACAAAGATAATCTATGAGGTTGTCATACCAATTGTACAATAAATATGTATCATTTGTATAAATATTGTGAGAAACGTTGGCACTAGTTTATCTTTTCAACTTCTTGTGTTTCTCTTGTGTTTCTCCTTTTGTATGTGTATGCTAATTATTAGTTTCACATTTAGTTCTATTGTGTTTTGCACATAACACACTATGATCTCCTCATCAATTTGACTATGCCTTGTAGCTTAGCTTGGAGGAGGCATCTGCTCTAGAAGCCTATGGTTGGGCAAAAAAATTCTCGTACGTAGCTAGTTCCTTGGATTTCTTTTAGTTAAAAGATAATATTACATTTATGCATGTATAATCTATGATTTATTTCTATTGTTGTTTATTTGCGAGATGTGTATGGATTATCATTGTTTTTAGTGAGTTTATGAATGTGTATTCCACTACATTTATTTAGTTCCATGGATTAATGAATTCAAGTGGTACATTGTTGAAACTGAGTTGTGTCCTTGTTAGTCCAGTGGGTTAACTTGAGTGGTTGAATGCTATAAATTACAAGCAAGAGGTCACAGGGTCAAGTCTTGAGCTAGTTGCCTTTGTGGACATTATTAGGCCTCACCGATGTCCCCTTCAGGTTAGGTTGTCAAAAATGCAACCAATTGGTTTATCCCAAGTACCATTCTCAGAATGAGGGGCATTGCCTCAAGGGTTTCCTTGGGATGTGCATTCCATCGGGGGGGGGGAAGAGTTGTGTCCTCATTCCTTGGTTGGTAATCCATGGAAGGGGACATACCAGCATGGTATCAGAGCTATGTTACAACATTGGGGTTGTTATGGACCAACAAGTCGAAAATTTTGACAAGACTTAGTCCCTTTTGAAAGTTGCAAAGTATAACGGAGGAATTTAACATGCTCAAGTTTAAAGTGGGTTGTTATTGACATGGTTGGAGGACATAGCTCAACTTGGAAGCAAATATCAAAATTCTTATTACACTGGGGCCCTTTCTTATAATTTTTGAAGTGAATCCCCATTCATCCGATGGCCTTATTTCAAATTGGTCAATAGCCTTATTTCGAATTGGCCTCATGGCTTTATTTCAAATCAACACAATGGCCTCATTTTGAAAATCATTGATCACTGACATTTGAAGATGGTAGAGCATGATGCTTGGGAATTTTGCACTAGCCAAATGGGCACTTATTTCAAACTAGCTTTATGGCCTATGGTTAACCATTAGAGATCGAAGCTCTTGTATCAATATCTTGTGCCTTAAGTTTGAGGCGACTTCACGGTCAAATCTTTGGTGTTCTAATGCTCTAAGCACATTGAGCCCCTAAGGACAGACTTCCTACATTGAGGTAGATGTTGTGAAGACCCCTAATGTTACTCATCCTTTCTCCTTTGATTCTTCAAGCACCAATGGGAGAAGGCCTCGTGGACTTTTCTTCAAAATTTGACAAACTTCTCTATTGAAACTTCAATTACCGGAAGTCATATGGATGTAATTATTGGGGTTATGTGTGGTCATTGACCCATGTAACAAAGACAAAATTGAATGAAAATAGAACTTGAAATATAAAGAATGCATAGCCACATGAGTCAATAAAAATTGAGAAAACCAATGGGGGAATTGATGGAAATTGTCTGAAATAAATTAAGGGAATGTCGCCCCCTTGACCTTATAATGTCCCCTGAGAATTCAAAAACCTCATGAACAAAATTCTGGAGTTAATACTGGAAATGGGGAGAAGGGATTGTGATATGATTACAAGTTGATTTAGAAAATCATAACACAGTTGCTAGGATGATGTTTTTGTTGTCATTATTGTCTAATAGAATTGTTGTTGCACACAATGCTTGCAATTAGATCTATGTATTAAAGTTGTTACAATGAACTTCCAGAGGTAGAGAAAACAATGATATTTTGGGCCTCTTAACTTCTAACCTTGATATCCATTTTGAGTAAATTCATTGTCGTTGGAAAGTTCTTGTAGAAGGGAATGGGGCCAAAGGCTCATATTATACATACGCACTTATGGATTGTCATAATAGTTAAAAGGAAATACCTTTAGTCTTGGATTGACCAAGAAAATCATCACCATGGATTATGCACAAAAACCTTATGATTATGAAGAAAGTGTCATAGGTGAAAAACTTCATACAAGGAATATAGAGATAGTTGATTCCAATGGACATAAAAACTAATAGATTCATCTGGATATTGCATAAACCATGTGGAGCTTGAGGGTGGGAATTCAAAATTATAAAGAAAAAAATGAGAGGATAATCAAAGATCAAGAAGAAAAAAACCAATTTCACACAACCATGCTTGAAAGTTTGATGGACATACAAAGAAAATTGTAGAATACAAAATTTTCTACCAATATTGATGGGAGCAGGAGTAGCTCAAACGATCATTCATGCCATGGGTTCCATTGTACAAGAAGAACCTCCTAGTATAGGACATAACGACCATCTCTATTCAAATCCTTTAATAGTGGGTCATATATAGTTGAAAACACATTGAGTAGCCAAAATTCTTCTCCTATTATTCATAGGAGGAAGAGGCCTCTCAGAGAGAGCTTTTAGGGAAAATTTTGAAAGGCAAAACCACCTACATTTGATGGAGAGGTTAAATATAGACAAGAAGTTGAGGCTTGGCTTGGGATGAAAAATATTTCCAAGATCACAACTATTGCAGAAATATGGAGGCTCAAGTTGCCATATTCAATTTAAATGGCAAATCTTCCATTTTGTGGGACCACCTCCGACAAGTAAAGAAGATCAATGAAAGGAAGATTGTATGGAAACAATTTAATAAATACTTTTAGAAAAAACTAAAAATAAATAAATAAAAACTCGTTAGGGAAAATGACCATGGATGAATATATAACCAAATTATTGGAACTACCAAGGTATGTCAAATATATTAAAGATGAGAAGGTGAAAATTCAATATCTCTTATGTGGGCTACCTCAATCCTATAGGGACAAGATTACATTTGATGAACCCTAGACACTTGACAAGGCAATCAAAAAGGTTGAGCATTGTTGTGATCATAACACAGGAAAGACAAGTTTCCAAAAAACATGGAAAGATAAGAAGAGAGAGAAGTTGGACTAGAAGAAGAAAGGGTTCAAGCCTCCTCACTTTAGAAACCAACCAAGGACCTTCCAGCTAACTCAACTAGCCCAAAGCATAACAAATCCAACTAATGTTTTAGGAAAGAGGCCAAGGCAACTATTTCAATGCGGGATTGAAGAGAAGACCACTTATACAAGAACTACCCTTGTGAAGAAGACAGAACCAATGTTGTTCACAACATCTAAGAGGCTACTATGGTGAATGATGTGGCATGAGTCATTCTTGATATTTATGTTGGATTGGAATACCATCAAGTAGATCATCGATCAATTGTGGTTGAAAGTAAGATTGCAAAGAAATTTGTTAATTGGCTCTAGCCGAGGTGGTTGAGAGGAGCAGGGTTATTCTCCCCACCTAGGTTTCATTCCTATGAGTCACATGTTGATCTCTTAACAAGTATATTGTTGTGACATATTTGAGCCTTGTTGTTAACCTAGCCTTGTGCTTTGATGAATCTACGGTTTACCATGGGTACCGTCCTTAGATCAAGGGAAAGCATATGAGGGTTTTCCAGGTTATGGGATCTATTATATTACAAGAATAAAAGGTAAGGTGGGATTTATTATATTACAACAATACATGGTAGGGATTGTTTTTTAATTTATTTTGATGGGATATGTTACTTGGAAAAAAGAAAAAGAAGAAAAGGTGGTAAAGCAAACCATTTCCATTTTAATTGATCCAAGATCTAGTCACAATTATGTTACCCCTAAAGTTGTCGAAACTAGTTTCTTAAAAAAGGCAAGCATATTAAGCTATGGCTAGTCCAACTAGCAACTAGGGGCAAAGAAAGGTTAATGAAATGATGGAGAGTTTTCCATTAGAATTAAATGGACTCTTTTCATAGGCAAACTTGAATATTTTGTCCCTTGGTTCCTGTGATGTCCTTATTGGAATGGACTGGTTGGAAGCACATTGAGATAAGCATGACTTCTACAACAAGGTTTTTGATTGCATGAGGATGGAAACTCAAGGATAGTAAGAAGCATTCCAAGGGTAATCTCTATCAAGTAGATTTTGTCGTGTTCATTATTAACTAAAACATAATACTAAGAGCAAAATGGACGAAATAAAGCTATGGAGAGAAAATAAATAAAGCAAGATAGAAGGAAATCTAACTACGAAAAGAAGATAAACAGAACTAGAATGGAGAAAAAACAACAATAAGCAAACCCTTGTTGATATTCGACATTGTATGCAACGTTCACTTTCCTTTTTGAGGGGGAAATCTCCAACACGAGCACATCGCCAAATACAATAACATTCACTTGATCATTGATTACATGACTTCTACTACAATATATAGTTTCTAATTGACCAAAACCATAACCACCTAATGCACCTCCATTAATGTGGCCTCAACCACTAACTTGTGGACCTTCTTTGATGAGGTCACTTACATTTATTGATTTCGCACTCTACCACTTAGTGGGGCCTTATTTAACATTATAGTTCACTAATTAGGGGAGTTAGCATGGGACCCTAACCATTTTATCCTTTAGTGTCTAAATAAATGTTTTAGAAAAATATACCTATTGCATGCAACTCACACATTAGAATCAACAGAAGAAAAAGATCCAAAACTTGAATATTTTCTTGTATTGCAAAAGTTCAATAATGTATTTGTGTATTAATTACCAAAACATCCTCCAAAGAGGGACATTGATTCCCTAATTGACCTTGTATGGAGAGTTGTGTGAGTGTCAATTAAGACTCCTTATAGGATGAGTACCCTAGAGATGACTAAGTGAAAAATGTAATTACAAGAGTTGTTGGATAAAGGAAGCATTCAACCAAGTGTGTCTCCATGGGGACGCACTCATATTGTTTGTCAAAAAGAAAGATGTAACTCTTAGGCTATATACTAACTACAGGAAACTGAACAAAGTCATAGTGAAGAACAAGTATCCATTGCCTTGAATTTATGATTTATTCTACCAAGTGAGAGGGGCTAAGGCATTTCAGAAAATTGATCTGAGATCAAGATACCATCAAGTCAAAATCAAGGAAGAATACATCCACAAGACAACCTTTCGAACAAGGTATGGTCATTGTGAATTTTTCGTAGTGCCATTCAGTCTAAAAAATGCATCAGCTACATTCATGTACCTTATGAATAGTGTATTTTGTAAATATGTGGACAAGTTTGTAATTATTTTCTTTAATGATATTCTAATTTATTCTAAATACAAAGAAGAGCATGAGGATCATTTGCAAATGGTTTTGAAAGTGTTGAGAGAACACAACTTGTACTTGAAACTCAATGAATATGACTTATGTTAGAAGCAAATACAATATTTGGGTCACATTATCTTAGAAGAAGGAATATCCGTGGATCCAAAAATATCAATGCCATATTAAATTGGTCCACTCCAAGAAATGTAACAGATGTGAGATGTTTTATGGGACATGTTTGTTTTTACCAAAGGTTTATAAAGGGATTTTTTAGAATTACCTATCCCATAGCTTCCGTATGGAAGAAAGAGAAGAACTTTGAATGGTCCCAGGGATGTGAGAAAATATTTCGGTAGTGAAAAATCTTCTCACAAACACTCTATTTCTAAAAATTACAGATCTTGATGAAGATTTTTGCAGGTGCATGGACACCTGCACTGAAGGAATTGGTGGAGTCCTCATGCAAGATAACCATGTAGCATGTTATGGTTCACAAAATGTAACATCCTCATTTTAGCATTGTGTAATTAAATATGATATAAGGTCACGAGGTTGAATATGTAATATGTAAACATTGTATATTGTAATAATAAATTAAATGCAACATTAGCTATGGGTGGACATGGATAGAGTAATTGGGGGATAAGTTTCCATAATATAGGAGAAAGTCTAAAAAGGGGTCCAAAAGGGGAAATATTCATGGGTATTAATCCAAACCCGCTTTCTTGAAATTATTATTTTAAGTGAACCTTCTAATTTCCTTTTGAGTGTATGAGAGCCCAATCATTAAAACACGTGTAAGGGGGTTGGTGGGAAAAGTCACATCCCATAGTTCTGAGAGCACAGGGACTGAGTACAATCAACCTTGGGGAATGTGAGAGTCAACTTGCATGGGTAAAGGGAAATTTGAATGGACATTATGGTTAGTTTTTGCATGTAGTTTTTGGAGCAACAAGGGAGTGTAGAGCATTGGAGCTTGAAGGCAACCATAGTAGGTGTTGTGAGTAGCTTGTTGGAGCTCTTGTTGCATGCAGAAGTAGGTTTTCAAGACTATAGGGAGATAATTTATGTGTGAGTGTTTTCCCTAGAACAATGAGCTATTGTTGTTAGTTTTATTGGGGAAACTAGTATCTATGGAGTCCCCAGTAATAGAGATTCCCATCCAATCTGTGTTGGAGCCCTATAGGAAAGTGGGAAAGACTGAGGGATTGTGTGCAGTGAAAGGGGGGTTCTAATTCCTTGGGTGGTGCAAGTTGAGGGGAAGAGAGTTGGTGGATTGGAATAGTTGTAGAAAAACTAGTTTGTTTTGGGAGTGAATTGTACTGTGAGAGACACCCTCTTTTGTCGATTAATATCCCTAGCTCGAGGGTGATTTGTTGTTGAGATTTGGAGCAACAAATATATGGTTGGAAGGAACATCCATCCCTTGCATCCGGTTGCACAATTGTTGTTAAAAGATATGTGTTTTGTCCATGTTTACCATTTTTATTCATGAGTTTTTATTGTTGTGCATGTTACTATGATTTTTAAGTGAATCGATGTTGTTGTGTATGTGTATAATTAGTTGCATTCATGTGTTAGAATATTTTTAGATGCATTTAGTTTAAGGGTATCATAAAAATTCGATGGGTTAAGTAGCGGGGGCCCTACAGTGTGGTATTAAAGATGTAGGTTATAAGTTATAACACTAGCATGTTTGGGTTTGTTATAGTAGGATCGAATTTTGGTTTGTGTGGATTGTGGGTGAAACCCGAATTCTCCTAGCTTGAGGAATCATGGTTAAAACCTCTCAAGATTTATTTTTATATGGTGAATAATTGTTTATCATGGTAGTTTTGGCCTTTGGTTGGTTGTTTTTAGCTCAGATAGTTCAGTAGGGCATTTTCGTGATGTTTGCAAGCCCCCCAAAAAATAAAAATTGTCTAGGTGTTGAAATGTTTTGTCATTGTCAATACAATGTGTGTTAGAGAAAGAAGTGAATCTTTCATGAATACAATGTGTATCAGTGAGCAACAAATATCTTTTGGAGTCCCTGAAACACTAGCGTGAAAAGTGAGTTTTTCGTCGATACGTCGACAGAGAAAAACAATCTTCGGTCAAAATGGCAACGAAGAAAGTGAATCTTCAACCAAAATGTCGGCAAATAAATCCAATCTTGCATTGAAACACCGACAAGGAATCATTTTGGCAAGAAAAGTGGATATTTCACTAAAACACTAGTGAGAAAAGTGAATATTTCGTTGAAACGTTGGCGAAGAAAGAAGATAAGTGGTCGAAACGTCGAAGAGGAAAAGGGATAAGTTGTCGGCAAGAAAAGAGAATAAATCAGATATGTCAGTGAGAAAATATGATAACTCGTCGATACACTTGCGAGAAAAGCAAATAACTCATCGATACATTGGCAAGAAAAATAGATAACTCGCCGAAATGTCGGCAAGAAAAAGAGATAAATCATCAATACATCAGCAAGAAAAGAAGATAAGTCATCGGTGGAAAAATATATTTTCGAGTCATAGATAAAGACATGTATTGACGAGGAATGTGAATCATGTGCCAATATGTCGATGAGGAAAGATCTTGCGGCGATATGTCGTTGAGGAAAAGACATTTCATCACCGATATGTTGGTGAGGAAAAGACATTTCGTCGTCGATATGTCGACAAAGAATGTACTTTTGGGGCCGAAACATTGGCGAGAGGAAAAGATAAGAGAGAAGAGAAGAAGAGAAGAGAAGAAAAGGGAGAGAAAAGATAGAAGAAGAGAAAGCGAGAAAGAAAATAAATAAGAGAAGAAGAGAAAGAGAGAAGAGAAGAGAATGAAGAAAGGGAAGGAGAAAACTGATAATTTACTAAAAATGTTTGGAACCAAAAACTTGTTTTGGCCATAACAAGAAAAAACTCAGTTTTATATGAAATTTAAGGGGTGTGTTCACAGTGACAAGGACTACAAGATTGCCAGTGAGGGCCACTGGCTAATTATGCTTCCATTTTCCAAAAAACATGAGATAATGACTTTTAAAGATCTGGGTCATGCTTGGTAACCCGGGCCCAGATAAGGGTGATAAATTTATAGAACTCAAAAAGCATGCATGAAGATACCCATTTGGGCTCCTAGCAAAATTCAAAGGGAGTTGGAGTGGAAATATTGAAGCAAAGCAAAATCCATTATTCACGAGCACATTTAGGGGATTTTTGAAATCTTCATAGGAAAAGAGACCCCACATCACATGTCCATAAAATTTTATTTACTCAACTTTTTATCTACTCATCAATCCATACAACTTTGTCTTGAGGGGATTTTTGTTAGTTTTGCTCCGTTTGGGAGATAGCCATTTTTGGCCAAAAATCCGTCTAGAGGAAATGAAAAAGGGACAAATTGGAAAATATAGATTAATGTAGAAGTTGGATGGAGTATGAGATCCTAAATATCAGAGTAGTTGTGTATTCAGAATCATAAATACTATTGATGGGTGTTCTATATGCACTAAAAACACACTAAAAACCCTCAATTAAATTGTCAACCCGGGGTAAGTAAATTTAGAGTTGTAGCACTATATGTGCCAAGGCAGAAAGGCTAGAGGTAGTATAGTCTAACTAAGGAAATTGGCTATCTAAGGGCTAATCTATTCAAGCAAAGACTACTAATGATCAAACCCTATTAATAAATTTAAACTATTTACCCTAAGTAACTTTTGAACAAAGGATCGATGGATAGTCCTAAGAAAGCAAACGAAAACCCTACTTAAAGCAAACTAACTTAATCATGACAATAAGCAAAAGCAAACTATCTACCTAATAAGCAATAACAACAACAAACTACTTTAATTAACCTACTCAAATTCAATAAGCAACTATCCTATTAAAATAGGTAAACAAGCAAGCAACTACCCTATAAAAGCAAGTAAACAAGCAAGCAACTACCTTATCAAAGCAAGTAAACAAGCAAGCAATCAACTAACTAACCTATGATAACTTCTATGGCAAGTAAACTAATCAAAATTACTCAATAAGCAAATAATCAAACTAATAAGCAAGTGAACTCTATTCTTAAATTAAACTTCATAATTACTTCTAATTTACGAAAGGAAATCTTAATCTACTAAATTCAAAGCATCCTTACAATAAAGGTAATCAACAACTACTCTTTAATCTACGATAAGAAATTATTCTTTAATCTACCAAAGCAAGAGAACTATTCTCTAACCTACAAAAGCAAGGAAACTATCCTCTAATCTATAAAAGCAAGAAAACTCAAATGTAGTGTTGATGGTTATGTCTTTGGTGTCTTATGATATCAAGATGGAATTTAACAATTAACGATAACTCAAGAGGTATAAAATCAATATTGACTTCGATAGCAAAGTGAAAAGTGTGAATTAGACAATCCAATGAGAACTTAGCTACGATAGAAGCAACATCAACTACCTTGCATATCCATGTGATTATTCAATCTATGCATTAATCATCAACAATACAAAAACACTATTCTATTTAATTCAATTGATTTCTATGCTAATTAATCAAATTCATACTACTTAGATTCATAACTGAAAACTAAACTCAATAATCAACTTCGAATTAAAATTGCAACCTAGATCTAGAAAAGGAAATTGCATGAAATAGACTAAACTAATTCTATTTTAACAAATTAAATTGCAAATGGAAAATACTCATAAAACACAAATTAAATCCTATTTCTATTTCAGCATATGACAAGAAATTAAATAAGCAAACTAACTAACAACTAGATATGCAAAACTAAACAACAATTAGATAAGCAAACTGAAAATGAAAACTAAAACTAACAACTATCCATCCACCGAAGTTTGTCAAAGAAACCATAAACTAACTACTATGTTTTAACTCTATTTCAACATATGAAAAATCTAACTATCATCTAATTATACACAGGGTTAGTAGCTAAGAACTTGCAAGTTCATTTCTTATCAACTAACATATCATTGCATATTAACACTAGCCTCCATAATAACCTGCAAAACTGAACTAAACTAATTAAATTATGAACAACAATTTATACAGTAAATAAACACAATAAAAGCTCGTGTACAAGAAATAAACAAAATGACGATTACACTACTCCAATTCACAAGCAAACTAACTAAATATTCACCCAGACTGTTGGTGCCCCCCCAACAGGTCGTGGCTACTCCTCAACGATAAGTCACGAGCTCAAGCAACAAGAATTCAACATTAAAATGAAAAATGCAGTTTTACACAGTTTTAGCAAAATATGTCTGAAAATGGTAAAATGAAGCTGAACTATCTTTTTATCTCTGACACTTTTTATCTGACTTGCTGGTGATCCAATGCGTCTTAACCGTTGGTGGCTTCTAGAAACAAGGTGAGCCAATAAACACCCAGCATAACAACCCAATCTGAGTTGTTAGAAGCTTAGTAGCTAGAGGCCACGAGCAAAAAGAAAACCTATGTCTCTGATTCACCCATCGATGGCCGCCGATATGATAACCGCCAACTTGCCCACGGTTTTAGTGTAGGACAAAGTGCCGGATGCAGAATTGAAAACCATGAAATCCTCTCAATCCATTCAGAATTTCAGGAAACGGCCATCAAGGAACCTAATTGGGCATATTACGCACAAAACCGATGTGCCAGATTTTTCATATTCCACTTCATGCTCCCACAAATTAAGATTTAAGTCAGTTGTTTGTAATAGTGCTGGATGAAGTACTGGATGGAGTGTCGGATGCAAAAACGACCTGCGATTTTGCCCTGTGACACACAAAACACGAATTGGTTTCCTGAAATCATTAAAACATGTTGAATTATACTCAAAACCATCATAAAACATAAATCATACATACCTGGTATTAACCACGATGATTTAACACAAAAATCCTCCAAAACTCTTCAAAACAGGAAAATACATATACACATTTTGCCAAAAAGGATCTAATTATCATCATTAGATTAACCATATCGTGGGCCCAACAACTATCAGTGCTTGATATAAAAACTTTTTCGGTTCTCGCCAGATTCTCTTCTACAACAGGCAAAAGTCACCCTTGAGATTTTTGGTACCAGTGAAATAGGTGCAAAAAAGAGTAAAATTGTTAATTTCAAAAAGCCATAAGTTTTAGCTCATAAATCATATTGAGGCACAGGTATAGCCATCAGAAAGATAATTCAGAAACAAATGTGTTTGAAAGCTCAAAGTTTTGATTAGTTTATCAATGTTGTTCAAAACATCAAGGAAATGAAGGGATTGTAGCTTAATTAATGACAATTTCATATGCTTAACTTTAACAATAATTGTTGCATGCACATTTCTTGCCAAAATATAGGTACAGGAAAAACATATATGGTTCATATATGAGGAATAGAGATATGCATGATGCCTAGGGATCTTATAGCCATGAGAAGGAGGTTAGAGGTTTACATGTCAACATGGGAAATGCAGAGACCAAGTCTAATGGGCATGGAAGTAGAGTGGAGCGAGTGGAGTTGGATGAAACTATGAGAAGCTTGTAGAAGGAAGTACAAAGCTATAGATAAGATAATGAAAGGATGGTGAGAGCTTAGGAGGAGTTACTGCATATTCCGAATATGTTGCAAGGACAAGTCAACAAAGATTCTAGTACAAAACAAGCAATCATTGCAAGGCAAGTAAGATATCATGGTAGGAGGGATAACCATGGGGTATCTAGGCAGTCAAGGAGTGTTAGCAGACATCATCATCATTCACCAGGACACTTGACCGGAAGACACATGCACATTAAAGGTCAGAGAGCAGCTCAGGTGTGTTCCCTGTTAGAAATCAAAGAAGGAGGCATGAGTCAGATGTTTTGCAAGGAGAGCTCAGGAAAATAAAGCCACCATCATTTGATGGATATAATATGACAGGAGCAGATGTTGAATATTGGTTGTTGGGCATGATAAAATATTTTCAGTTGCATGATTACCCAACAAATGTAGAAGAAAAAATTGCAACCTACCATCTTCATGGAAAAGCATCCATGTGGTGGGATCATCTCAAGCAGGTTAAGCACATTGATGAGAAGAGCATCTCGTGAGGGAAATTCAAGAGATTTTTCTAGCAACAATACTTGTTAGAGAAATATTATGACGAGAAGATGCAAGATTTCTTTGAACTCAAGTTTGGAAGCATGACGATGGATGAATATGAGAAGAAGTTCTTGGAGCTTCTAAGGTATGTGGACTTTATAAGGGATGAGAAAGTAAAAATTCAAAGTTTCCTAAGTGGTTTGCCATTATTTTACAAAGAAAAAATACAATTTGATGAGCCTAGAACTTTAGAAGAAGCCATTATGAAGGCCAAGTATTTATACGAGCAAAACAAAGGAAGGCTACTTTTCCAAAAATCTTGGGATGATAAGAAGAGAGGCGAGATGGCTTAAAGAAAGAAAGGATTCAAGCCACCTTTTGTCAGGAATAACTCTCAAGAATATCATCAAGGTCAATGAAAAAATGGTGAGCATAAAATGACAAATTCCTTCGGGGAAAGGCCATGGCAACATCCTATAAAGTGTCTAGGATGTTAAGGAGACCACTTGTATAAGGATTTTCTTCACAAGGGAGATAGGATGAGGACCATGCACAAAATTTAGGAAGTTGATACAATGGATGACGTAGGTAGGAGCATGCCAAGGATTTATGCAGCCTTAGACAATGGACAAGCAGACTACCATTCCCACATGATTGAGGTAGAAGGTAAAAATGATAATCATCCCATAGCTATTTTGATTGATGATGGCGTTGGTCATAGCTATATAGATCCAAAAATAGTTGAAAGGTTTATGAAGAGATGTAAGCATGATAAGTCTTAGTTTGTTCAAATAACCACTTGAACTAAGAGGAAAATCAAATGAACTTGTTAAGGATTGCCGAGTAAGCATGAATGGAGTTAGGAATAATGTAGAACTAAACATCATACCACTTGGGTCATGTGATTTCTTAATTGGTATGGATCGGTTGGACAAGCATCATGCTATCCAAGATTGCTACAACAAGGCTTTCACGTGCCTTGATGGGGAAGAGAATTCAAGGACAATGCAAGGTATTCCAAGACCTATATCCATAAGAGAGATGTCAACATCGCAA
>ML825865.1:29464-52570 GCA_009831015.1 Picea engelmannii | reverse complement strand
AGTGGGAAGTATAAGGATTTACACCCCCACTCTAGTATTCACCATTTTTATGCTCAAGATTGTTGATATTGCAAGGGTTTGGTTAAGGAAGTAAGAGGATTTACACCCCTCATCTTCAAACCCTAGCTAGAGGTACTTGCCTTGAGGAGTAAGATGGTTTACACCCCCAAGGATTTAGTAACCCTAGATCTTTCTACGTGACTCCATTAACCCTTCTTTAAAGGCACTAGTCATTTATTTGTTGCATTGGAGATATAAAATTGTTGGCTTGGGAATCGTGATTTTTAAAAATTATGTCTATCTCTTTTGGAAAGTTTTCTTGATGCTTTGAGGAGTCTTACCTCCCTAGGGCGTCATCTTTTACCCACATATCAAATTGTTGTACTAACTTGTTTTCTACAGCCGTAAGGCTGCAGAAAATCAGTAACCCTAGGTGCTAATATCTCTTAAAGTAACCCTAGACTAGCTCCTAAATTTGGCTTACTAACTCTACTAATTAGGGTGCACCTTTTAGACTAGTTGTTGGCATCTTTTGATGGTTTGATTCGCTAATATAAGTGATTGAAAGCTACAGACATAAGGCTACAAATTTTTGCAGAAAATACATGTTATAACAGTCATCTTTTCTTGCCTCTCAAGTGCCATTTTCAGCTCATATTTATTGCTAGTCTTAATGTTGATTTGTTTAACTAATTTAGATCTTCATATGCTGATTTAGATGCCATTTTGTTGCTATCATAATTGTTGCATAATAGGGACAACAAACTTAACTTGATGATCCAATTAACACCATACATTGCAAGTGGGCTTTTCTTGTGTCTTAGGCAGGTACAATCATCCAAAGAAGTACATATTTGAGGCAACATCTATTTGGTTTACAAGGCATCTCCTTTCCACATTTCACTCCATTTAGATTTGACCTCTACGGGCTCCACTTCTGTTAAGTTTTTACTGTTGTTATTAGGTTATTTCCAAATTATATGAGCATTCAATGCATTTCCAAAACAATAGCATAAAGAGGATCACTGAAAGAAACACAATTACAAGGTATGCAACATTTTATCCTGGGAAACCCTCATCGGGGAGAAAACCCATCAAAAACTTCCTCAATAATAGATTGCCAATACAATGCCAAGAATAAGACCAAAACACCAAAAATAAACCAAGACTGAGCATGCGCCTCTCTTCTCCTTCCTCCTGCAATTGCAACTACCTTCAAGATATGCACACTAGATGAGTGAGTGTGTCTGTGTGTAAATGAAACACCAACCTCACATATAAATATAATTGTGAGATGGTGCTAGGGTTGTGTCTCTTCACTTGGTTGAGCCGACTTCTCATAGAAGTGGCTAAAACCACTTTATAATTACTAGGGGCCGACTTTACAAATACCACTATACAAATACGGTTTGACCAATCCACAAAAGGGGATTTGATCTTATACAAGACCCGACATGATCTATCCGCAAAAGGGGATTTGATCTATAAGATAATAACTCAAATATAATTAGAATATTCTTCTAAGTTACAATATTTCAACACTCCCCTTTAACGGGAATGGTATTCTACTGACATGACCCAATACAACATCATCAAGAGAAGGATAGGGCATCATCATCAACAACATTTGGAACACTGACTGACACATCTATAAATCATCAGAAGTTTTTCTCATCATCAATATCATCATCGTTCACAACATGGAGTTGGAGTAACATCATCATCATCATCATCAACAACAACAACAACATGAAGCTGAAACATCAACGTCAATAGCATGAAGCTAGAACAACAACATCAACAGCACGAGGTTGGTACAACATCATTGACAACACAAAGTTGAAACAACATCATCAACATCACAAGGTTGAAACAACAACATCAACAACATATGGCAACAAAATGAGGCATGTGCAACAACAACATTTTGTGGTACTCTGGAAAACATCCTAGGGAGCTACCACTAATGACCACAACTGGCATATACATGCACAAGAACTCTGACAGACCATCCTTACTGGACCTTCGAGATCTTCCCAGGGATGATCAATCCCTTGGGATATAAAATCCCAACGGAGCTGCCCATTGTTGGTCAGGATACCATAGTATCATTAGCATCACTCCCCCTTTCGAGGGAGGTCCTTTTGGACAACACCAAGCTTGTCTTGGAAGTACTCAAACTTCACCCGAGACAGAGGCTTGGTCAACACATCTACAACCTGCTCATATGTGCCAACATATTGGAGCTTTACAACTCCCCTCTGCACCATATCACAAATGTAGTGATACCAGATCTCTATGTGCTTCGACTTATTATGGAACACTGGGTTCTCCGTCATCTTTATACAACTTTGGTTATCACATAGAATCACGATGGCTTCCATCTCCAGATCGAACGGACCTATCAACAACTTCTGAAGCCATATGGATTCACAACTGGCGGAACATGTTGCAATGTATTCCTCTTCTCCCGTGCTGAGAGCAATATTGGATTGCTTCTGTCTTTTCCATGAAGTCATGGATGACCCCAAACTTAAACAACATCCTGAAGTGTTCTTCCTGTTTGAAGCACTTCCAGCACAATCTGAATCAGTATAACCATACAGTCTGAAATCATGATCTCCAGTATAACAAAGACCATAATCCAATGTACCTTTAAGGTATCTCATCACATGCTTTGCAGCGACAAGGTGAGCATGTCTGGGCTCCACTAGGTATTGACTCAAGGTGTTCACAACAAAGCATATATATGGCCTGGTATTCGTCAAATACATCAACGATCTAGTAATCTGACTGTATAGAGTAGCATCAACCAACTCTGACAAAGTATCAACCAGGATCTTCAAATTCATTTCCATGGGTGTGTTCATGGCTTTACATTCCAACATGTCAAATCTCTTTGGTATTTCAACTGCATACATCCCTTGGTTAAGGAAAATCTTCTCTGGGCTCTGCCAAACTTCAAGACCTAAGAAATAATGCATCGGGCCTAGGTATCTCATCTCAAACTCTGCAACAAGCTTCTTCTTGCAATCTGTGATGATCTTTTCTTCTCATGACAAGAATAAATCATCCACATATAGTAGTAGTATAACTGGCTCATCATTCATAACCTTGAAGTAAAGGTTAGAATCAACTTTACTCTTGGTAAAGCCCAATATCATCAAGAAACTATCAACTCTGCCATACCAAGCTCTAGGAGCTTGCTTTAATCCGTACAGAGATTTCTTCAACCTGCAGACATGAGTCTTTATATCTTCAACTTCAAACCCTTGTGGTTGTTCTATATACACTTCTTCTTTAATAACACCATTTAAGAAAGTTGTTTTCACATTCATCTGGTGTAACTTCCACTTCATTTTGGCTACAAGAGCTATGATGGTTCTGATAGAAGTGTGTCTGGCTACATGAGAAAATGTCTCTTCATAATCAATACCTTCCTTTTGATAAAAACCACGAGCCACAAATATTGTCTTATGTTTCTCAATTATTCTCTGTGTTGCATGTTTTATTTTGTATATCCACTTGGAAGATACCACATCTTTGTTCTTTGGTCTGGGAACTACTTCCCATATATCATTCTTTACAATGCAGTGGTATTCTTCTGTCATGGTGTCAATCCATTTTTTCTTTTGAACGACTTCTTCAAAGCAAGTAGGTTCATTTTCTATGAGATCACACATCAAGGCCATATAGTTGGAGAATGGCTTAGGTTTTTTGCTCTGTCTCGTGGTTCCTTCTAGGGCACCATACTTCTCTGCATCTTGAATAAGTTCTCTCGCCCAAGCTGGCTTTCTCTTGTGAGAGATCGTCATACGGGGGGGTTCTTGAGATTCTATCATATCGTGATCTTCTGGAATCTCATCATCAGGGGTAACTGTAACTTCCTTCACGGGTTCTGCAATTTTGGGAGCTACAAGTTCTTCTTCATATACTTCTTCAAGATGGAATTTCCTTGATCTTTTGAGTGTTGCATCTTCATCAAATGTTACATCTCTGTTGATCTCAATATGATGGTAACCTGGTATGTAAATTCTGAAGGCCTTAGAGACCTCACAATATCCAACAAATATCCCTTCTTTCCTGAAGGATCCAACTTAGTTATCTTTTCTTTTGGAATGTGTACAAATACTGGACAACCAAATATTTTGAGATGGCTTACTTCTAGTTTCTTTCCGGTGAACATTTCTTTGGGAGTTTTGAATCTAGGTGCACTATGGGATAATATGTTTTGGACATATATCGTTGTTCTTGATGCTTCAACCCATAAGTGCATTGGAAGATCTTGATCATGAATCATAGTCTTTACTGCTTCCATAATCATTTTATTCTTTCTTTCTACTACACCATTTTGTTGAGGATTATAGGGAGTGGTGGGCTCCCTCTTAATCCCGACATCTCTGCAAAAGCTTCCAAATTCATTAGAAGTGTACTCTCCATTGTATTGATTTTCCTTTCAGAGAGGTTTTCTACCAAGGCTTTGAATTTATTGAACTTTCTGAGTACTTCATCTTTTGACTTTAAGAAATAAACCCAAGTCTTATGAAAGTAATCATCAATAAAGGATACATAATATGCATATCCACTTAGAGAGGTTGGTGGCATTGGACTACATACATCTGAGTGGATAAGCTCCAAGATTCCTTAGATAGGGTACTAATAATCATCTCCAAGGGAAACTTTCTGGGGGAAGTCCTTTTCTGTAACGCTAGAGAGAATGTATTTCTGACCTGTCATGTGCTTAGAGGCATCACTATCTATGAGCCAAGTATCCTCTCCAAGTGTCACAGATCCTGAGAGGGCGGAAAACAAAACCTAATCTTCAATCTCTTCTTTAGTTAACTTCTTGGGTGGTTCATCATCTTCAATTGCATGGGCATGATGTCTTTTGTTATTTCTCCTCTTGAATTCTTCCCTTCTGGGAGGACAATTCTTAGCAATGTGTCTAATCTTATCACAATGATAACATTAATAGGAGGAGAAATCTTTTCCCTTTCTTTGACCCATGTGATATTTCTGGAGTCTCTTTGGAGGGTGAGATTCTTTATGATTTTTCTTTCCTCCTTTAGCATGAGAAGCTAGGGCTTGATTTTCATCTCTTAATAAGACGACTTCTCGGTTGGCCACTCTTGCTTATTCTTGAACACATTCTTCTCATAAAGTGGCAAATTTGAGTTTCTCTTTTCTTTCACAAATAGTTTGGAAGAAGGCATCCCAAGGTCTTGTGAGACCATTAAGAGTTGTCATTATGAGTTCATCTTCATCTAAGTTGTCTCCAATTGCCTCTAACTGTTCCTTGAATTGAGAAACCCTAGAGAAATAGTCTTGAATTGTTTCTCCTTTCTGCATCTTTGTATTCTTGAGTTGAGTTCTCAAATTCATCTTCTGGTTGATGTTCTTTCCTTCATACATTTTGGTTAGGGCATCAAACATATCTTTTGGAGTATTCTTAGAAGACACTTGAGAGATCAAGTGGTATTTAATGGAATCTGTAATTATTCTTTTGGCCTTAATCATATCCTTCTTGTACTTCTCTTTGGCTACTTCTTCTTCGGGTTTCGATACATTTTCTTTTGTGAATGCAACGTCATTCTCTTCAAGAATTAGTCCAATTTTGTACTTCCAAGCACATAAGTTTTCCACACCTTCTAACTTGTCAACAAGCTTGGTGCTTGCAGAGATGTTGACCTGGAGCTAAGAAAATGACCAGAAAATGAAAATGGTAAAAAAATGAAACTGAGCTTACTAGGAGATGCGTTGCGCTGAGGCGAGTTTGTTGGAGCTGATTGTTTCAGAAAATTCCAAGTTTTACCCCTTGAAACTTGACCTGTGCAATTCTGGACTGGTACTTCTGGTACTAGATCTGGTTTTCTAGTACCAGTCAAAACTAGGGTTTGACTTTTCGGAGAATCTGGCCACTAGAAAAGTTCGCTCAAGTTGCCAAAAGATGCACTGGGGTAGGACGCACTTCCCTAGATAGTTTTTGGTCAAAATTTCCTCTTCAGTAAAAGGCCCTAATTTTCTTGTACGACAACGGTGACGTTTTTAGATACCCAGTGAAAGATGCTCTATTCAGTCAAGCTCTGATACCATGTTAAGTTTTTACTGTTGTTATTAGGTTATTTCCAAATTACATGAGCATTCAATGCATTTCCAAAACAATAGCATAAAGAGGATGACTGAAAGAAACACAATCACAAGGTACGCAACATTTTATCTTGAGAAACCCTCATGGGGGAGAAAACCCAGCAAAAACTTCCTCAATAATAGATTTCCAATACAATGCCAAGACTAAGACCAAAACATCAAAGATAAACCAAGACTGAGAATGTGTTTCTCTTCTCCTTCCTCTTGCAACTGCAACTGCCTTTAAGATATGCACACTAGATGAGTGAGTGTGTCTGTGTAAATGAGACACCAACCTCACATATAAATACAAGTGTGAGATGGCGCTAGGGTTGTGTCTCTTCACTTGGTTGACCTGACTTCTCCTAGAAATGGCTAAAACCACTTTATAATTACTAGGGGATGACTTTACAAATACCTCTATACAAATACAATTTGACCAATCCACAAAAGGGGATTTGATCTTATACAAGGCCTGACATGATCAATCCGCAAAAGGGGATTTGATCTATAAGATAATAACTCAAATATAATTTGAATATTCTTCGAAGTTACAATATTTCAACAACTTCCATCTCTATCCATCCCCATCTCATTCCCCCTAGGGTCACTAAGATCATCTCCCTAGAGTTACCTAGTCACCCTTAAAGTGCGAGACCTACATCGAGGTGACATTGGGTGTAGGATTCCCAAGTTGTAGCACTTGCTTTTTTGGTTGGGTCGGGCTTTGCCCAACCTACAACTTGTGCTATACCATTTTGGCATCGTTGTCGAGGAGGATTTTGAATCCTCTTCGGAACCCTAACGACACTTTGGCAAGCTATCCCAAACCTTTTCCCTTAGCTTGCCTGGTGAATCCATCCAAGGGACATTCCCTTTCCACCATTCTTGATGAGCTCAATTTGAAACTCATCTGGTGACTCCACCTTCCACGAACCCACCTTTCCCTCTTTCCCCTTTCCTCGTTTGGTGAGATTTAATCTTACCTGGTGACTCCTTTGAGGTGTCTTTTCATTTAATGGAACTATTGCACCATGGAATGAACCTTCATCCAGAAATTGTTGTGACTCAACGATGGAATTTTTACAGATGGAAAAGGAGAAGGCTGCTATTAAAGGTGCTAAAGAGATTATGAATCGCATAAGAGAATTATTTCCTTCCCTTGACGATGAAGAAGTATTCGAGAAACAAACATATGATGAAATTCATCAAGAAGAGATCACAATGAGTTGTGACCCTTTCGAAGACCTTGATGATGCTTTATTCCGTGACCTTGAAAGTGAAGTATCGAAGGAAACCTTGGATATGACAGATTCCCTTGAACAAAAGCAAGCAAAGAACTATGCACTCAGAATCAAGCCTCTTGTGATGAAGAGGCGATGGAGGGGCTTGTCTATAAAAAGAAAGAATAATTATGATAAAGCGCAACATATTGAGGAATCGTTATCTTTGATCGCGTTTGATGAAGGCGAGGTTGTCCAACCTTATTTACATCCTAATGTTGAAGAAGTGATCAGTCTCGATGATGAAGAATTTGAAGGTCCAGTTGAAGATGTCCATGCCTCTGCTTCTCCTACACACAAAGATGAAAAGACGGTCATTTTCAGTCATACTTATGGTCTTATGAAAGTACCCTTCGATATGGTTGATGAACCTATAGACACTTTCATACAGATTGGAAGACGCATATGGGATCTTAGTTGTCTCAAATTTGATAGAGACCCCATTTATGACATTGAGGGTGGCTCCCAGGTAGAAAGGGTTTTATGATCAAAGGAGTGGTCCTCATACGTATATGATTCAGATGTTTGGAAGCCTGGTGATGATATGGTTACATATTTGTTCCACCCCTTCAAGGATGACTTGTCACATCATACTCAGAGTGATCTTCAGTCATTCTTTGGTACATACCTTTTTGATGATGCAGATTTGTTTTATGAGGACTTTGAATCGTTGTGCTCAGATTTTGAGGAATACCAGGACGTGGCCACCTCGGAGAAGTCAGAGGTTCATCCTTCAAAGAGAAAGTATTTTCATCTTGGACATTTCCATGGAGATTCATAGGGGAAGAGGTGATGTTTATCTACACTTGAGACTGTTCCTTACCTCTTACCCTCTTCTCCAATAAAGCATGCAGTATTCTTTTGATCTCTCATTTCCTCTCAGTCCTTAACAAGCAGTGAGTCTTTGTGCGTGGATGAAGATGAGCCTTCATCTACATATAGTAGCCCCCTTTAGAGATGGATTGATCAGTCTTGTGGCTACACCTTTAGGCGGGATGATCGGGCTAATGGTTTCTCCTTCCAGCGGGATTTCCTCCCTCCCACCCATATTCATGAGTTTTATTTCATGATCAATTATATGTGTGTTTATACTCATGATTATTATGTGCTTAACTTATATTTTTTGTATTATATGATTAAGCACAGGGGAGATACTTTGATGAGTTTATCAAATGGTTGCACTGGTTGTATGACTTCACCTGACATCATCTAGCACATGATCTTCAAGGCCCCAAGGCCCTAGGTAAGTAGGTAAGTCATTTTGATTCCCTGCATTTGCATCTTGATTGCTCATATTCGTTTAGATGCATTTCATTTTCATTTTTCTCTACTTGCATATTGATTTCATGCTTAGCTTAGAAATTTTTCAAAAAATGTCATTTTTTTTTTCTTTTCTAGATTAATTTTTAGTTTGGATTTTTATGGATAAAGGGTGATAACACCACCCTAGATGATTTGATCCCTTCCTCTGAGTTTTTGGAAGGCACAAGTCTACCAGGAGATGCTATGGTTCTCATGGACTCTACGACGAGCACATGTCCCCAAGTAGGAGATAGATGTTATCCCCATTTTGTGGATAACTAAGGAGATTATGTCTCGAGGCCCTCAGGTTGCAGATATGGAGTGTCAAGAGACTACATGACTAGCAATATCCTTTTGCACATATGGAGACCCCCCTCACCACCACAAATGGTCGCATATTTCCAGATGGAATCCACAACATCAGTTGGCTTCCAGAAGACAACAAGCCTTGCTCCATGAGGTACAAGTCAGTATTATGGTAAGCATCATTTCAATATTTAATCCATTTGAGTATGTTGTATTTTAGATTTCTCTAGATTTCATGATAAATGTTTGGACATTATGCCTTTTTCCCTGCTTCACCTTGGTGGTTGACATTGTGCCCTAGTAAGGTCTTCCTTGGGGATGGGTTTGCTACTTGGAACTCCCTTGAAGAGCGATCATACCATTCTCGACCATACTTACCAGTTTCCACCACTATTCCCCCCCATTTCCTTATCTCTTGGGATTTTAGGGTGTATTGACCCAAGAAGGGGTTGTCCCTCATTCTATGAGAAGAAAGGGTTGAAGGCCCAAAAGGATTGATGTTGGGTAAAAGATAAAATCCTATGTATGAACCTTCTAGATGCTTCGCCCAGGTATCATCCAAGAAAGCAATGAAACATTTATATTTGAGTAAAGGGGAACCCACAATGAAATATGATTTAAATGCTTAAAAGGTTAGTTGAAGGATAGGAGGTCTCATCACGAGTCGACCTATCATGTCCATGAATATCTAGTGGTATGACATTACCATCATCTAGTCACCAAGCCAGAGTAGTGACTCTCAGTTGCATGGCTAAGAGAAAGGGGGTCTCATCACGAGTCAACCTTCTCATTTCCACTAGGTGTTTGTGGGTGACATTGCCATTATCTGGATACCACGCTAGGGCAATGGCCTTCAACCTTTCCTTAAAATTATGAAAGAATAAAAAATGGAAAATAATGGGCTTGGAAAAAGTGCATTGCGAACGAAGGTACCACACACCCTCTACAAAGGCACCCATGAATGAGACACTATGACCTCTTGTATGTCACGAGCCCTATGCCCATTGAGTCTTGACCCTAACCACCTCATCCACTTTACATGGCTTAGAGAGGGATCTCTTGGAAACTTTCCTTGACCTAGGGCAAGATCTACCCGATAGGACACCTCGTCAACCCTCCCATATTCAAGCTTGACAAGTCCCATAATGTCTTTGATCAATTAACTGTTTGATATAGTGATATTTGATGCACATGCTTAGGTGACTCATTTATTGATTGGATTCACTTATCATGGTGTTATGACTTGAGATCCTTGGAGGGTGTGCTTATTTGTCTTTGCAAGACCTAGTTGGTGGAAAGTTTTGGAAGAAAAAACCTAGCTTGGGATTCCTTGGGGTTGCAAGCCCACAGGTTGGATGCCATGGGTCCACATGTCGGATCACAAAGATGAAGCTTTGGAGACCTAGACAATGATGAGGAAGACCTAGCCCACCCCTCGCGTGCCAAACTATTTTCCTAGGAGAGGCAAAACATCACCCTTAGAGGCTTGATGTCTTCTTGGGGGCTAGGGTTTGGTGGAGAGACATGGATGAATGGACGTTTGGTTGAAGGAAGGCCTTGATCATGGGTAATATGACATGTATTGAAGACATGTGGCCTTTGGAGGCCTAGCCATGATGCAACTACGCCAACAACTTGATCAAGAAGACAAAACGTCCCCTAAAGGGAAGACGTCACACCCATTTTAGGGTTTTATTTGTGCAAAAGTGAAATTTAAATGAATTTTTTTAATATTACTTTGTTAAGGGCGCAAGATTAGGGTTGTTGACCCCTAGTCTTGTGGTTTACCCCTAAATATGTGGACAAGTCACCTTGGTGACATTTTGTAGAAATAAGAGATCATAAGATCTCATTTTAACATAACTCTCCATTGTGAGAGACTCTTGGATTGAAATTTTCGCTACCTTTGGCAAATTGTGTCTTTTATGCTCTTGTTTATGGCTATTTTTTGGTGAATGGTTGATGGAAGTCTAGCGCTAGCCTTGGAAGTTTTATCTTTTTCTCTTATGGTGGATTGTATTAGCATTTTCTTTGAAATTGGTATGTTCTTTACCTTCATGCTATCATTTTCTTCAATTCAAGGTTATTTTGCTAAGAGCTAAGTGGGAAGTATAAGGAATTACACCCCCACTCTAGTCTTCACCATTTTTATGCTCAAGATTGTTGATATTGCAAGGGTTTGGTTGAGGAAGTAAGAGGATTTACACCCCTCATCTTCAAACCCTAGCTAGAGGTACTTGCCTTGGGGAGTAAGAGGGTTTACACCCCCAATGATTTAGTAACCCTAGCTCTTTCTACTTGACTCTATTAATCGTTATTTAAAGGCACTAGTCACTTATTTGTTGCATTGGAGATATAAAATTGTTGGCTTGGGAATCGTGATTTTTGCAAATTATAAGTCTATCTCTTTTGAAAAGTTTTCTTGATGCTTTGAGGAGTCTTACCTCCCTAGGGCGTCCTCTTTTACCCACAAATCAAATTGTTGTACTAACTTGTTTTCTACAGCCATAAGGCTGCAGAAAATCACTAGCCCTAGGTGCTAATATCTCTTAAACTAACCCTAGACTATCTCCTAAATTTGGCTTACTAACTCTACTAATTAGGGTGCACCTTTTAGACTAGTTGTTGGCATCTTTTGATGGTTTGTTTTGTTGATATAAGTGACTGAAAGCTACAACCATAAGGCTGCAAATTTCTGCAGAAAATACATGTTATAACAGACATCTTTTCTTGCCTCTCAAGTGCCATTTTCAGCTCATATTTATTGTTAGTCTTAATGTTGATTTGTTTAACTAATTTAGATATTCATACGCTGATTTAGATGTCTTTTTGTCGTTGTCATAATTGTTGCATAATAGGGAAATCAAGTTTAACTTGTTGATCCAACTAACACCATACATTGCAAGTGGGCTTTTCTTGTGTCTTGGGAAGGTACAATCATCCAAAGAAGTACTACATATTTGAGGCAACACTTGTTTGGTTTACAAGGCATCTCCTTTCCACATTTCACTCCATTTAGATTTGACCTCTAGGGGCTCCACTTCCATCTCTATCCATCCCCATCTCATTCCCCCTAGGGTCACTGAGATCGCCTCCCTAGAGTGACCTAGTCACCCTTGAAGTGCAGGACCTATATCGAGGTGACATTGGGTGTAGGATTCCCAAGTTGTAGCACTTGTTTTTGTGGTTGGGTCGGGCTTTGCCCAACCTACAACTTCTGCTATAACAGGTCCTTAATAAAAAAGTCAGACCAAACTATTCAACAAGTAACCTAGTTATTAAAAGTAATGACTTGTCCTTGTGTCTGCACCCTATAAATATCATATATATTCAACTTCATATTTATCATCTTGGAATCAATAAAGATATAATTATATTGTACTTTGTATCATCTTCATATCAATAAAAAAAATAGTTTTGTCGTTTCAAGGCATATGGACTCCTACATTACAAGTTGGGAATTAAAATCAGAGCAAGCGCAAACCTTGTTCGGCTAATGGACAATTTTTTTTTGCATAGGATAATAAAACTTCTGAAGTGGTGGCCCATTTTTCAAGCAACATGTGAGGGAAAAATATTTGTGAATTGAAATTGTTACAAAGTCTAACAAAATTGTTAAAATTGTTTTTGGAGATTGGCATTTTGAATTAAAAATGCAAAATCCTTACACAACACACACACAGATATATATATATATATATATATATATATATATATATATATATAAAG
Source organism: Picea engelmannii (assembly GCA_009831015.1). Lineage (NCBI taxonomy): Eukaryota > Viridiplantae > Streptophyta > Pinopsida > Pinales > Pinaceae > Picea > Picea engelmannii. Next base: position 39,824 of record ML825865.1, on the reverse strand, counting down.
GAGGACAAAATATTGTGCAATGTTGCCAAAAGGTTAGACTCTATTAAAATTAATAATAGTACATTGGAAAATGAAAAAAACACTCCCTGAAATTGATCATTTGTAAGCACCCCACAACCAATCAACCATTATGTTAGTAGGAGACACCACTCCCTTGTGGTTGTTCCACTGACATAATTGTTAGACATTCAAACTATTTTAACCAAGATTTAATGTACATGCCTACATTGAAAATGATAATAATGGCCACAAAATTTCAAGATAAATTTATTTTCAACAATGTTGACAATAAAATTAGAGTTCAAATCATTACATGGTGATATAAGTTGATAACCACCACATACATTAACATCATTTTTGTCACTCTGAAATTCGTGAAAATTTTCAAAAGATTGAAGTAATATATCTTAATATTTTATGTTATCAATAAAATCTCATGATTGAGATCCATGTTGCATCATCCTCTAATAATTATTTCTCAAATCCATATCATATATAACATTCTTTTGAATTCTCAAGAGATGTATCAACCAACTTCATGATTGACAAAGGCCTTTGTTACTAGATGAAAATACATGTTTTGTTGACAAATGCTAGATGTTTTGAACTTTGGCATAGTCCTTGTTATTTTGTTAAGGACGAAGTTTTTCTAGACATTTTTTTCCAAGGAAAACCTTGTGGGGAAACCCTCAAGCATTTCCCTACATTTCACAGATGGTTTCTAGTGTAAACTTGTCAACACTAATTAGGGCACCTGACTCAATAGAGACATCGAGTGACGCATGCAGCAGAGGCAACTAGCCGAGGGAATCAAACCTGAGACATCTTGCATGCAGCTCAAAGCACTCAACCACACGAGCTAGCCCATTGGGTTAAAGCCTTCTTAGACATAAGGGTATGTATGTACTTATACGCCCTATATAAGTATCCTAAGTAACCCAATTACTAAATGTCCCAACTCATCATGACCATATGCTCAACTGTCATAAATATCATATATGTAGTCAGTATATCGATAAAATATTATCTTTTTCCTTTTGTATTCCATGGCTTTGTGCCTTTATTTATGAATGTTCATGGCCTCTTCTAAGTATCAGAAAGTAGGATGCATGGAACTAATACATTCTAAGTTTTATGACAAAGGGAATTTAGTCTTTTGGTCATTCTTGGAGGAAATGCATGTGGTACTTTTCACAACAGAGTTACAACTAGAAGGGGAGTATTAATGAAATGTGTATTCTTCCCATTAACATGAGAAAAGTGGCTAAACAATCATCTATTTTTATTGCATACTCTTTTAACCATATCAACACCAATGAATGATGTAAGTGAGGTATTTAGTATCCATCACTTCCTTTTTTATCTTATTAAAGACAAGCAGCTATGAAATTCGACATAAAGTGAAGTTGACATTGCTCAAGACCCTTTTGACTTCAATAAAAAAGGGCATTTGTTTTGTATGCATAGTTGTAGCGATGCACAGGGAGTAGGGGGGTGATCTAGAATGGATCATCATATAATTTTTCATCTATTTTTGGTACCTTTTAGGTAGAAAAAATGGAGCTATTGGCTTGTAGGGCTCATTTTAGGGGTAGGTCTTGCTTTGGTGATTTGGGGTCTAAACGTATTTGGAGCCTATTTGAGACTTTAAACAATTGTTTTTGGGGTAAAAATATTGTGAACAAAGTTTCCAACCTCTCAATGTTATTCTACATGTCAAGAGCTTTCCGACAATGTGAAGATCGCCTCAATAGGAGTTCGTATAAGAAAGTTATGCCTCATGTGAGTTTATCTATCATGTTGACCACCATGATATCAAGTGGATGCCATGTCAATTCTCATTGCTCACACATAGGGATCTAGTCACATATTAACTTTCAATAATATTCTAGAGAGTCCAAAACCCTAACCCTAATTGAGAGTTGAGTCATAAAAAACCCTAACCTTATATGGCTATTAGGCCATGTTAAATAATAGGCCACTAGGAAAGGAATGTGTTTCATTCTTATTGTATGGTTTATTGTTCAGTAGTTGAGCAAAGTATTGAGAGTGGGATATTGACATAGAGCAAAGGAAGTAGAAGATCATGTAGTAGTTATATAGGCCACAATGTCCACGATAACTACATAATGTGTGCACTTTCTTTATATTTGCATTTCATAACTAAGAAGAAAAGAGTAAGGCATAGGGATCATCTTTTAGCTAGGTTTTTCTTATATTGGATTTTATCATGGTACATCTTGTCTTCATTATGTGGATGGCATGCTATTTTCTTAGCTTCTTTCATTTCAATTTTAGTTTATTCCAGTGTCTTGTGCACTGAGATAGTAATATCAAATCTAAAGTAAAACACTGCATAATAAGAAATTGTAGAATATAATAAGCTTTGTTGTGATGAGTTGTTCCAGTGGAATATCCACGACAATTTATAGTAGTATTAGAGCAACTTTCTTTCGAGATTTTGTGGAAAGTTGCAAGATCCAAGAAGTGGTGTAAGAAAGAAGTCTTAAAACCCTAGCCATGACAGATGGGTATAGTAACAATCAATGGGATAAGTCAGAGGAGATATTTTCAAAGCTAAAAGAACAAACTGTTGACATCTCTCACAACATGGTAGTCTTCATGGTAGTCTAGAGAACTAGTTTGGACCTTTTGGGGAATTTGGTGTTTCTAACTCAAAAGATGGATCGAACACAAAATTTGGAGATATCAAAGACCCATAAAAGGAGTTGAAAAGGAGCTAGAGAAAGAGAGACCAAGTTCCAATGCCATCACTTCTTTACAATTTCTCTTTAAAGTGGAAGTGAAAATGGACATCAAACCCTACCAAGGTGAGATTAATTTTGTTAATTTTAATTAGTGGTAGAAACAATTATAATTTTATTTCAGTGTTCAATAGGAGAAGAGAAAAATATTTCATTTGTTCAATTGAAGTTAGAGGGCCATGCCTAAACTTGGTGAGAAAGTTACATTAAGATGCTTAGGTTGGAGGGTGATCCCCCAATAATTAAGTGGGAGGTGTTTAAAATCCTCATTAAGTCTCAGTTCTGCCCTATTAGGTATGAAGAGGACCAATGGGGCCATTAGCATTATTTCCGAAAGAAGCAAGGGTAGAGTGTGCAAGAGTACACCATCGAGTTTAGAAAAATGTCCATTGTGTTGACTATATCTCTCAAGAATCTGGATGTACTCAAGTGTCTAGGAGATATACACAGTCATTTAAGGAGGAAAGTGATGTTATTTAAACCTATGACAGTTGATGAGACTTGTGTGAAAACATGGTATGTGGAGAGTATGGGTAAGAATAAAGGGAAACCAAACAATTCCAAATAGAAAGACCACAAAGATGCTTCCAAGCAAGGAAAGAAGTGGAAAGGAAAGGACAAGAAGGAAACAACCATTGCACATTACTGCAAGGATCCAAACAACAAGTGTAGCCATTGTAATATCAATGGTCACTTAGACAATAAGTGTTGGAAGCTACATCCAAAGTTTAATCCAAAGAACTACAAGAAGGATGTTAAGAAGAAGAACATGCTAGCCATGGTTTCAAAGAACTAGGTAGAGAATATCTTAGTTGTAGATTAAAATGTTGTTTGCACTATAATACAAAAAGAGGTGAACATTAGGATCCTCCATCCCAAGGAAGAGAAGGAGGTGACTAAACTCTTCCATATTTAGATCCAAATCATGAAGACCAAGGAGGATGCTCTATTTTATTCTTCTTCATAGGCCAACCTCATAGAAGAATATTTGGTCAACAAACTTGGATTGGAAGTTCTTGGCCATTCTCACCCAGGGTACAAAACTCAGGGTCACTAAGTAGTGTAAGATCAATTTTTCTATAAGTGCAAACGATATTGATGAAGTGGAGGTAGATGTAGGAACACTTGATGTGTGTTGTGTAGTGTAGTGTTTGGAAGCCAAGCCCTACATGTACATGAGGGATGTAATATTCATGAGGAGAGCATACCAATACTGCTTGATCAAGGACTTGTTGAGGAAAATGTATGATGAAACTTACTCAAGCATTTTCAGATCTTGTTGGGATAAAGAAAGATAGTTGGAAATGTTACCCGAGATTTATAGCCTAAAAATAAAAGAAACAATCACATAATCCTCAAGTATTAAGTACGAGGGACCAAGGCTGGTTTGTTATATATTATATGTAACTGTGCAAAAGAAATAAACAGAAACAAAAATTACATGAGTATGTACATGGAGATAAAAAAAGATATGGACCAAATCATCAAAATACATATGTGAGACTGAAATCAGAAGTCTGATTTTATATTGATTTCATTCTTAGATACAAAGTTGGGTTCTATTTACAAACCCATGCAAGGGTAGGGACCAAAGTCATATTTAGAAGCCTTTGATGGGAACCATACAAAAAGACTTTGTCAACAAAATAAAATTGAAGCTAAAGTTCTGGATCAGCTTGCCACAAAATGTTGTCACTTGAATCTGCAAAACATTCTTTGTCGGTCATGAAAATTTAATTCATAAACAGATAAGAACACACAGTCTGCCAAAGATAAATCATACACCTTTAAAACAAACTGCTGAAATATATGATTCAGTTTTGAATCCTACTGCTTTCAATAAAACCCTGCTATCATCAAGATGGTTAAGCCTTTTAGTAAACTTGGAATGAATGAAAAATGAAAGTATCTCACTAGTATAGAGTAAACCTTATGGCTGAAGTTCCTCCTTCTATTCTCTCCTCATTTGTCTCTTCATTTGATTGAGCTTTTATCTTTCTCAATAAGTTATGGTAGTTCAATTACCTTTTTTGGTTAAACTTAATTAGCTTAACTAATTAGTTGAGACAAATAAATAATAATAAATATAAATAAGGGTCTAATTAAATAATAACTAAATAGGTGGGACCCCTTGTGTCTCCCATTTTAATTTCTTTTAATAATCATCAAACATGAATTATAAAACCCCAAACATTTGATTCAAACATCCTCCTTGTAACTCTTGTTCTCATATTTATGATCAAATATTTTAATATCAACAAAATATCACATGACCATATCCAAAAATAGCATTATATCCATGTTGTCCAAAAAAAATGTATAAATATATGCTTGTTGTCCAAAACATTGCCAAAAATAAAAAGACCATCCTCAATAGAAAATAACATTAATCATCCTTAAAACCGTATTTATTGTGAGAGGCATTTGGCCTCCTTTCACTATTTCCCTCGTTTGATATTTATGTTGCAACCTTAGGCCGATTGGAACCTTGAGGTTGAATTGCACTGATAATGTGAGAACAATCATCTTTGGGATGAAGACGAGAGGACACAAATTCATAGGACTCTTTGGATGAATTGGAGGGAGTGTCCACTCATTTTCCTTTATCTGGCTTTGGCTTGGGAACATAAGTTTTTAGCCTCTTACTTGAATGAGAAGATTGTACGGGTGAGACAACATGATTAGCTTGGGCATTTGGATTTTTTGGCGATGGAGGAGGGGGTAATGGAAAATACATAGTAGGGCAACCATGGTGATGAGCATCAAGATGATGGAGAATATTTTTCCAACCATCATTGGCAGGTGGTTCTGGCTGCATAGAAACGTGAGGGGAAACACAAATACCATAAAAGTTTTGATGTGGTTGGAAGGGAGGCCTCTCAGGCCAGGGATGGAGAATCCCATGGCCAACTAGGTTGAAGAACCCAACTTGAAAGAGTTGATTTAGTTCCTGTGGATCAACATCAAAATGTATCGAAAAATGTGGCCTTCTATGGCCTCTTTTCCAATTTCCTCTGCCTCTATTAGCACCTATGTCATTACTGCCTCTGCTAAAGAAACTTATCCTGAAGAAGTATTCCAAACATGTTATGAAAAACTCTTAACAATCCATGCATCAATACTCTACCTAAATAAAATTAAAATGTTGTCTCTGTTATTCACCACAAAGCACATGCAATCCATCCATCAACACCTTAAAACTCAACAATCAATTTCCATTTGAACAAGGAGTGGTAGCATGGATGGGAAATGACCAACGGATATTGTTCAAGAAAATGCAAAAGTAACAGAAAATGTATCCATATCCAAACTTCCAACACCAGTCATAAGCTATCCCTTTCTTCTCTTATTAATCCTTCCTTTTTTCAAAAAAATGAAAGTCATAATAATAGAACCATGAATGTTTTAAATGTATTTGGGAAGGTGAGGGGCATATAATGAGCGAAAGGTGAGATAATGAAAGGGAAAAAAAGACGATTATTGTTCTATTATATGCAATAGTATTCATCAAAAATCATCATCACCATCAACTGCCAAAAATTTTCTCTATTAATAATTTAAATCCAAGACACAACAGTTTTTATAGTACCCAATATAAAACCCCAGGGATTTTCGGGAATGTCAAACTTTACAACTTCAATTTCCTTTTCCTTTTCTTTAATTCACAGAGATTTCATAAGAGACTATTAACAGAGTCACTCAAAACAATTAAAACCAGACTACGTCAAGCGTGCATGGGAGGCTGAGAACACAACATAAGCCATCGACCTTTCACTATACAACGTTGGTATCACAACCTTCAATACTTGTTGCGTAAATAGACTGTGTTCGAAACCCCATGTGAAAGTGGTGCTCATAATTTATTTTAACATCATACAACTTCAAAATCGATAAAAACCCCATGGATAAATAACAAGTGAGGCAAGACTTGACGCAAATAACCAATCTTCCCACTGCCAGGTTAATCACATATAAAATACATAGAGACCAGAGTTTGAATCTCTTAATTTTCCATACATCAATAAAAAAATTGAGCTCTGGGCGAACACAAAGGTAAAACCTTCATAAGGGGTTTGTAAAAACCATTTAACCATCTTTTATCACAACAAACTTTCCATAGACCTCTCATGGTGGCCACAAGGAAAATACACCCATATATTCACAAACAGTTGAAAGGTAATTTGAAAGAGCTACAAGTCTTCCAAAGACTGGGTAGTGGCATTAAGCAAAACAACTGTTCTTTTGTTTCACAGAGAAAAAGAAACCCTCGAATTTTAATCACCAAAGATGAGTGAAACCTGAAACCAAAAACCTTGCCATAATTATTTTCCAACAATCATAGCATTAGAAACAACATACATTATGGGTGCAACGCTATCATATAATCCAAACATAAGAGAATTTCAAACACTATTCTCAGCTTGAAAATTTTAATTGCCAACATGGAAGAATCTCCACTTAAATGAAATTTGCACAGGCGTGATACCGACATACATTCATCTAAACTTCATAAAGCAAACACAGACTATAAGAAAATCTAAGAGCCAACATCATGATTTTATTCTGAGCGAAGCTATATTTCATGAATAGAGAGGTAAGAGCCATCATACATGTATGGAGAATGCGAGAAAACCAACAAGCACGACTATTCTTTCCAAGGCCGAGAAAAACGAAGGAAGCACCATCCAAAGAAACCAACACAAATGAAAACCAAGTGAGGGTGGAAACCTCGAGGTAGGGTTAGAGCGACGTGCACTAATTGCACGTCGTTTCTCACAATAATTTCCATAAACTATAGCCAAGTACGAGTGCACTCAATACAACCAACGCATAGTCCACTATATTTGCCACATAACATTTCAATCCAAAAATTGAATTTTCCTCCCTACATTAGCCCATAAGTTTTATATGCATACTCAACACTTAGCACCAAAACATGTAATGTTCCACATCCCTTGCTAGTGAAGGATTGTCACTTTATAAAACCTATCAATTGTCCATGATAATAACAAGTGTGCCATAAGAGAAACACACCATAATTATATGTGGCTCATGCTTGGAGTTTGAATCAACAAATATATGTGTAGCAAGAATAAACCAAGATGCTTATTAAAACAACATTTTTCTCTTTTCCTTTCTTTTTCAAATTAAATCGCCAATACACCACCATTCATTCATTTCACACGGAAGCAGTTTTGAATTTCAAAGTGTAGAATATTTTTTGCAAGGTAGTCATGAGCGTAATCAAATAAAGCGTCTTTCATCACTATTCACATAACATGGTACCACCTATTTAGTATATTATTAAATATAGATAAGTAGTAAGGAATTGCAACCCATTTGCATGCAGGGATTCCATGTGCTTTTGGGCATCAACAAACTAGTGACTCCACAGAGAAATCTGTTCTCAACATATTTAGAACTCAGAATGTTCGGTTTCGCAAATCGGTAGAAGTAGGTGATCGAAAAATTGTTGAAAAGAATAGTTATGCAATAGTGATCTAGATGGATGTTGATGGCCTCCCACCTATTCGAACTAGTTCGTTCATTTTGACAGTTGTTTTCCTAGTTTTTGGGTCCCTGACTTGTAGGGTCGTTTTGAGGCCCTAAACAACAAAATGTGTATTCCTTGGACAAACCTTTCCAATGGACTATCGTGTGCCTAAAAAGAATATCGTATGCAAAAGTTACGACCCCGGGAAGTTGATGTACTAACTTACCCAAACGAAGCCCACATGACTTTTGGCGCTTCATCTCCTAGGGTTAGGTTTTTGGATGTCTAGAATTTTTGACATTCCTTTTTATTGTAAAAAGTTATTCAGAGCCTCATTGTAATCATCTTCTTTCGAATGAGTGCAACCATCACGTCTCTTCTCAGAGATAAGTCACCACCATTCCAACAAGCTTGTTTTCTGCTGCATTTTACAGTTTCAGCTTATTTCCTTATTGAATAGAAAACCAGTTTTACTGTATCTATGTTACTCTGTGTTAAGCATCTTTTAATAATCTGTATTCATTTCATTCTTCTCATAAAATCTGGATTAGTGGTATCAGAGCGTTCTGCTCCTTGTCGTCTTAATGCATGTTCCCAACGAGGTCGGGGTACAAAGAATTGGGTCTCGAGCTTGTTTCCCTTGAGGACAAAATCTCTTGCACGCCCAAATGACCTCTCATGGCAGGAGAAAATAAATATGGTGGGATAGGAGATCCTTTCAAAATGTTGTTTGAGGAATCCCTCACGCAACAGAGGAACGAGATGATGGATAGTTTCGCGCAAATCCTTCGACGGCTACCAACAGGCGACGCATCTTCCTCGAGCAGAGGTGCCGCCCCCTTCAAGGTACAAATCAACTTTGATATTCCTATATTTGAAGGTCAAATAGACGCAGATGTTGTAGACAAGTGGTTGAATCTACTAGAAGGGTATTTTTCTATCCATAACTTTTCAAATAGAGAAAAAAATACTTTTGCGCTCTTCAAAGTCGTTCCCCATGTGAAAGATTGGTGGGAAATTTTCTATGAGCAAAAGGAAATAGAGGAACCCTCATTATTTACAGTCGCTGCCACCCGAGAATCCTTCAGGGATGCTATTAAGGAACAATACTACCTTGTCAGAAGTTATGACAACTTGTATATCAAATGGACCACTGATCAGGGGATCAAATTTTGCTCAAAAAATTCAAATTGTTCGGAATCGCTTCAAATCGGACGAGAGCGTAGGCCTCCTCGTTTTGAACCCAATGCAACTCATTTGGGTTCAAACAGACGTCAGGAGCGAGAGATATCGCGTTCTGTTCAAAATGGAAAATAGGCAAAAAATGGATGCTGACTGTACAAGTTCGTACAGTCCGTACGGATGATGACGTGGCAAACCGTACGGATGACGTGGAAGACCGTACGCTGACATGGTAGACAGTTGGCATATGGCGTGTTTTTTTGGCAGTGAATGAGAATGTGACACGTGGCCCAATAATAGGCCGTCACGTGTCACTTGTTTATTTGTTAAAACCTTTGCACTCAGCAGGAGTCGACCCCGTGACCTCCGGGCAGGGTAAATCTTTGGGAAAGGTCGCCCAACCGACGCGCCCACGTATGTTCCTTTTTATATATGTTTTAAACATTGTATTTAACATTGTTATATTGTATATATGGGTGTGGACCGGATCGGGGCTAAGCCCCGGCCCATGGTCATGTGTTATGTTATATGCGACCAGCGCTATGGTGGTTACCACCGTAACCATATATTGTAACCGTTTGATATATGTGCGTGTGGTTTACCATGTGACCATTGTACCAATGCACGTGGGTTTTAACATACGGTTCCAACGGTTATATAACCATTAGCCCTGTTGTGTGCTGGCGCGGTCGTATGACTGTCATGTGCCCACGGGCCTTGGTAGTTAGGGCCAACGCGTAAATGTTTCTACAGTTTGGACCAGTGGTGCGATTGCGCCCGGTTCTAGGTTTTCACGCTTTAAATTGCGTGTGGGCTAGGTTGAGCCAGAGGAGGTGCATTTTGTAGTTGTAGAGACTGCAAGCTTGAAGGGGAGACTTCAAGGAAGTCTATCTTCTTCGTGTTTTGGCCAAACGAGGTG
>ML825865.1:12292-26636 GCA_009831015.1 Picea engelmannii | reverse complement strand
CATGTGAAACAAGTTTTGGATGTTTTGAGAAAAGAAAAATTGTTTTTGAAGTTGTCCAAATGTGAATTTGGAAAGACTTCACTTATTTACTTAGGGAATATTGTTGGTGGAGGTGAATTAAAAATTGATCCTTCCAAGGTCAAAGTCATTTTGGAATGGCCCAAGCCCAGCAATGTGACAGAGGTAAGAAGTTTTTTGGGAGCAGCCCAATATTGGAGGAAGTTTATTGCTAACTTTTCTTCCATTGCAACTCCATTACATGCAGTGACAAGTGTCAATCAAGTTTTTCAATGGGGAGGCAAGCAACAAAAGGATTTTGATACTTTGAAAGAAAATATCAGTTCAGCGCTTGTTCTTGCACTTCCAAATTTAAGACAACCTTTTGAAATCCAAACATATGCAAGCAATTATGCAATGGGAGCATTTTTGCTACAGCATGGTAAACCTATTTGTTTTCATTCTGAGACTTTTAATGGTGCCGTGATTAACTATCCTACTTATGATAAGGAATTGTATGCATTGGTACAAAGTGTGAAAAAATGGAAACATTATTTGTTGGGGAAAGAAACCATTATTCACACCGATCATCAACCATTGCAATATTTATAATCACAGACAAAGCTACAGCAAGCTAGGCACTTCAGATGGATGGGTTTTCTTCAATAGTTTCATTTGGTTATCAGGTATAAGAAGGGAATTTATAACAAAGTCACTGATATGCTTTCAAGACCTATTATTAGTGCTTCAGTTATTCTTAAGCATAGTCCTATGATGCATGAAAGTTATGTTGAACAATATGCTTTGGATACTGATTTCAAAGAAGTATATGAAACTTTGTGCCACTCTAACCATGTTGAAGAATTGGATTACCATGTGCATGATAATCTTTTGTATCATCTTGGCAAGTTGTGTATTCCACAGGGGGAAAGAATCAACATTATAAGAGAAGCACATTCTTCTCTTATTGTTGGTCATTTTGGTGTAGGCAAGACAGTGGCTAATTTGCAAAGATATTTCTACTGGCCTAAAATGAATGAAAGTGTTTCAAGATATGTTCGAGAATGTTCGTTATGTGCCACAAGTAAACCTAGTAATCAAAAGTTGGGTTTGTATACTCCACTTCCAGTTCCTTCTCGACCTTGGGAAAGTATTTCCATGGATTTTGTAGATGGTTTACCTATGTCTAGGTGAAATCATGATTATCTTTATGTTGTGGTTGATCGTTTTAGCAAAATGTGTATTTTGATGCCTTGTACAAAGCAGGTTACAGCTGAACAAATGACACAAATGTTCTTTCAAAATGTTTGGGTACATTTTGGATTACCTAAATCCATTATTTCTGATCGGGATTCTCAATTTGTTGGAATTTTTTGGACAAGTTTATGGGCACTCATGGACACCAAACTTAAAAAGAGCACAGTTTTTCATCCGCAAACAAATGGTCAGACAGAGGTGGTAAATCGAACAGTGGTGCATCTTCTTCGTGCTTATTGCAGCAAGCATCCTAAACTTTGGGATGAGCATTTACACTACATTCAACATGCTTACAATCGAGCTAATCACTTTTCGACTCAAACGTCACCATTTGAAGCATGTTTTGGCTATTTGCCCAAATATTCTTTAGATTTTATCTTTGGGAAGGATATTTCTATCGATGGTCAATATGACATTGATAGGGAAGAAAAGTTCATTGAACAAATTCAGTCGATACATCAGGTGGTGCAAGAGCAGTTGGAAAAGAGTCAAGCCAAGTACAAGACGAGACATGATAAGCATCGTGTTGATCAGAGTTTCCAAGTTGGATATGAAGTTTGGCTTTACATCAGTAAGGAGAGACTTAAAGGAGAAGGTAAAAAATTGAAACCGAGTCGATATGGTCCTTTCAAGATTATCGACAAGATTGGTAACAATGCCTTTCGTTTAGATTTACCTCCTTATATGCAAATGTATGCAATTGTTAATGTTGAGAATTTGAAATTGTATGAGCCTCCGTTGATTGATGATCATGGAGAGCATGTTCAGATTCCTTCTATAGATGATTTTTCCCCAGAATATCTTACAGAACTGCATGAAGACACCATCCTTGACAGGAGAATGCAAACTTCAAAACGAGGAAATGTGGAGTATCTTCGAGTTGGTCTTAAAGGTACAAATCCAAGCAAAACCAAGTGGATTGAGGTTGGAAGGGTGAGGGAACTATACCCTCATCTTCACATAGACTTAATATAGTCTTTTGGAGGTCCAAAAGCTTTCCAATGGGGAGGTGTGATCAGGGGATCAAATTTTGCTCAAAAAATTCAAAGTGTTTGGAATTGCTTCAAATCAGACGAGAGCGTAGGCCTCGTCATTGTGAACCCAACGCAACTTGTTTGGGTTCAAACGGACATCGGGAGCGAGAGATATCGTGTTCTGTTCAAAATGGCAAATAGACAAAAAAGGGATGCTAACTGTACAAGTCCGTACAGTTCGTATGGATGATGACATGGCAGACCGTACGCTGATGTGGCAGACAGTTGGCATATGGCGTGTTTTGTTCGCAACAAATGGGAATGCGACAAGTGGCCCAATCACAGGCCACCACGTGTCACTTGTTTATTTGTTAAAACCTTTGCACTCAGCAGGAGTCGACCCCGTGACCTCCGGGCAGGGTAAAGCTTTGGGAAAGGCCACCCAACCGGCGTGCCCACGTATGTTCCTTGTTATATATGTTTTAAACATTGTATTTAACATTGTTATATTGTATATATGGGCGTGGATCTGGTCGGGGCTAAGCCTCGGCCCATGGTCATGTGTTATGTTATATGCAACCAGCGCTATGGTGGTTACCACCGTAACCATATATTGTAAACCATATATTGTAACCATTTGATATATGTGCGCGTGGTTTACCATGTGACCACTGTACCAATGCACATGGGTTTTAACATATGGTTCCAACGGTTATATAACCATTAGCCTTGTTGTGTGTTGGCGCAGTCATATGACTATCATATGCCCACGGGCCTTGGTAGTTAGGGCTAGCACATAAACAGTTCGATAGTTTGGACCGGTGGTGTGGTTGCGCCCGGTTCCAGGTTTTCACGCTTTAAATTGCGTGTGGGCTAGGTTGAGCCAGAGGAGGTGCATTTTTTAGTTGCAGAGACAACAAACTTGAAGGGGAGACTTCATGGAAGTCTATCTTCTTCATTTTTTTGCCAAACGAGGTGTCAAAAAAGACCAGCTAGGGGTTTTTGGACGTTCTGAAGCCATTGGAGCAGGGTATTGGTCATTTTGAGCATTGTAAAGCATGTTTTTGAGCACTTTGAGAAAATAATACTAATGATCCATAGGAAGTTGGACCAGGAGATGTAGCCCAAGAGAGGGGTGAACTCCTTTATCATTTGATGTGTTATGTGTTTATGTTCATTGATTATGTTGTTGTTTATATGCATCTTGAATGAGTAAATCCTATTAATGATGTGTTGCAAAGTTGATCCATTTTCTTTTAACACATAAAATTTAACTTGCAAATATTTTCAAGATTACAAGTCTTCTTCATTTTTAGATCAACCACACTGCGGCAAGAAAGAGACCAAGCAGTGCCAGATTTCACAAATATATTTCATACCCTACGCACCAAACTGGGTATCAAATATTTAAAGCGACATCTGGTGCTCAAGTATCACAGTGCTCTGCATATATACATCCATACCGACATGGAATTTCTGGACATCTCGTCCTTGGGCGCAACCTATCGATATGTCGTCAAAATCGAGCAAAAGCTCAAACAAAAGACGCGACAATTTGGGCCTGGGAACCCCTCGCAAAAAAAACCAGGAAAGGGTGGCCCCAACCTACAGAACAAAGGATAGAGAAAAAATGGACAGTATCAGAACAACCAGTCCAAGCCGTAAGTAGAGGACACTGGAAAGACAAAGAAGGATACCCGGAAGTGGTGCGACTTCCATAAGAGCTCTTGGCATAACACTGTTTATTGTTGCTTGAATAATTCGTTGGTGGCCGAAGTGAAAGCCTTTGAATCAGATGCGGGTTCTGACTCTGAGTCAGAACTAGAAAGGGGAAGAGGAATCATTGACACGGAACCCAGTTCCACCATTTCTACCACTAAGCTCCAACCTAGTGAACCAGATGAGCCAGAAGAAGGCGAGCGCCTTTTCCATTCGCAGATGTGGGTAAAAGGCACCTCGCTGCACTTCATCGTTGATAGTGGTAGCTAGAAGAACCTCATCTCAACAGAGGTCGTCAAGCAGTTGGCCTTGCCGACAACGCCGCACCCGCATCCCTACACCATTGGATGGCTCCGCCAAGGAAGCGATCTCGGCATCAACCAACAGTGTCAACTGTCGTACGACATCAAGCCCTTCAAAGACGAGGTATCGTGTGATGTTTCTCCTCTTGAAGTTTGTAATGTTCTTTTGGGACAACCTTATTTATGGAAACGTCATGGTGTATATGAGTCTAGGCCTCATAGTGTTATTATTATTTTGAACATGAAATTGTACAGGATACCCGAAGTAGTCCCTCTTAGTGTTATTTCCTTTATCTTTGCCAAGTAATGCAGGAAGGTCATCTCTCAGACCGGGAAATTTGTCTTCTTTGCAATTCACTCTCAGAGTAAGCGAAATATCGTAGCCACATCTAGGGCCTCTGCGGCCAATCTCTCCACACAAGAGAATCAAGTGGATAAGGTCATGGAAGAATACTCATATATTTTCTCCTCTCCTACCAGGGTACCTCTTCACTGCCAAGTCAAGCATCCTATCAATTTGACCCTAGGCGCACCGCTACCCAATGGACCGGTCTACCGCTTCTCTCTATTAGAAAACGAGGAGATCAAGAGGCAGATCCAAGAACTTCTTCACAAGGGGCACATCCGTCCCAACTCATCACCTTGTGGGATCCCAATCGTACTGGTGCAAAAGAAAGACGAGATCTAGCGACTTTGCATTGATTACCAGAAACTTAATAAAATCACAGTCTAGAACTGGTACCCGATTCCCCGAATCGACGACCTCCTTGATCATCTCACGGGGACCAAATACTTCAGTAATATTGATCTGAACTCTAGCTACCATTAGGTCCCAATAGAACATACAGATGTATGGAAGACCGCCTTCAAGTCAAAATAAGGTCTTTTTGAATGGTTGGTCATGCCCTTTGGTTTGACAAATGCTCCAACAACTTTTATGAGGATGATGGACGATATCTTGTGACCTTTCATTGGTACTTTTGTAGTAGTGTATCTGGATGACATCCTCATCTACAGTAAGACTTGGGCAGAACACTTGCAGCATATTTAGCAGGTTCTACACACCTTACGGCAACAAAAACTATATGCAAACTTGGAAAAATGCTCCTTTGGCATGGACATGGTCCATTACTTAGGCTACATCATTGATCAGCATGATGTGCATGTGGACCCAGCCAAGATCTAGGTCATCCGTGACTGACCAGCCCCAACCACACTCACTAAGCTTCGGATCTTCTTGGACCTCATCAATTTTTATCGCAGGTTCGTGTTGCGATTCTCTCATATCGCATGGGCCCTTAGCCAAGTAACCAGGGGTGGCGGTAAGGAAAAAATTGTGTGGGTCCTATCCCAACAACAAGCCTTCGATGACTTGAAGCAGTGTTTGTGCGCATCCCCAGTACTTTCATTACCGGACCTGCAAGATCCCTTTGAGATCGAGACAGATGCTTCAGACTATGTTGTGGGCATCGTTCTCACTCAGCACGGCCACCCCGTGGTATATCATAGTGAGACACTATCAGATGTTGTCCGTAAGTACCCTACTTACGACAAAGAAATGTACTCCATTGTGCAAGCTTGCCGCTAGTGGATACATTACATTTTGGGGAAGGAGACAATCATCCACACTGATCACAAGCCACTATAGTTCATGCAGATCCAAGGCAAATTGCAAAATGACCGCCATCAGAAGTGGTCCACATACTTACAATAGTTCCACCTCAACATCAAGTATAAATAGGAAGTACCAACCAAGTTGTTGATTTCCTCAGTCGACCTCCAGTCGTGACACTCACCACGGTGCTAGACTCTTGCGGCCATGAGACCTCTGGATGGCCCCACCTCTATGAGACAGACCCTGACTTCTCTGCCACCTACCAAATTTTGGGAGAAAAATCAATGGTCACTAATTTCCATCTTCAGGACGGGTTGTTGTGCCATTTGGTCCATCTCTGCATTCCATCAAGCGAGCGCACGAAGATGATTTGGGAAGCTCACTACAGTCAGGTGGAAGGACACTTTGGCATCGAAAAGACAGTGGAAATTTTGCAAAAACATTTCTACTGGCCGAAACTTCGACAGGATGTCGGCAAGTATACCAGGTCCTACATCGCCTTCGTTATTTCCAAACCGACCACTAAGAAGCATGGCCTGTACACCCCTCTTCCAACTCCTGACAAGCCATGGGAATCCATCTCCATGGAATACATGTCAATCCTCCTATCCACCAAGAGGGGCAATGACTGTGTTTTTGTGGTTGTTGATCATTTTTCCAAGATGGTAATTCTGGCTGCATGCAAGAAGAACATCACTGCAGAGGCCACTGCCAAGATCTTCTTTGAACGCGTCTGGTACACTTTGGAATCCCACAAACCATTGTCTAATATCAGGACAGTCGGTTCCTCGGCACATTCTTGTCGAGCCTCTAGTCACTGCTAGATACCAAGCTCACCAAATCCACTGCCTTCCACCCCTAGACAAATGGCCAAATTGAGGTCGTCAATCGGATGATCGTACATATCGTGTGCATGTACAATTCCAATCACTGCCGCACATGGGATGAGAGTCTTCCCTATGTCCAACATAGCTACAACCGAGCCTTGCATAGCTCAACTGGCCACATCCCCTTTTAGGTGGGGTTGGGATTCCAACCATTGGGCCCCATGGATGTTGCACTACCCTTGGAAAACACCTCGGCCAACTCATCTCCTGCTCCACAGAAGCTGACAAATCCACCTAGTTCATTGACAGGATCCATCACATCCGCTAACAAGTTCAGGATATTTTACAGAAGTCCAATGCCAAGTACAAACAACGCCATGATCAACATCGGGTGCCACATAAGTTTCAGGTGGGAGACAAAGTTTGGTTGCACTTGCAGAAAGAACGCCTTACAGGGCCCCATAGGAAATATTTGCCCACTTCGATATGGGCCATACACCATCATCAAGGTTGTGGGTGACAATACTTTTGTGCTCAACATTCCCCCTTTCCTTGGCCTACACTCAGTCTTCAACGTGGCTCTCCTTCGACCATATTTCCCACCATTATTGCACACCTCAGATATAGCAGCGCAGTTGACACCAACAGATCTCAACACTGATTGCATGGAATAGGCATCCAGTGATCATATTGTGGACACACAGATCAAGGGCACCCAACAACAAATGATCCAACTTTACTGAGTTGTCAAAGTAGGGAAGCTCCTGCACCAAGGCAAGTGGCTCACCCGGGGCCAAATTCAACAGAAATTTCCTCATCTGATGGGGGAAATCAACACAATGTAGACCATTGCTTCATAAGGGGGGAGGATTGATCTAGATGGATTTCAGTGGCCTCCCACCTATTCCAACTTGTTCATTTTGGCAGTTTGACGGTTTGACAGTTTTTTTCCTAGATTTCGGGTCCCTGATTTGCGGGTTCATTTTGAGGCCCTAAACAATGTTTTTAGGGCTCACCATAATCGAAAATTCCCTCGGATAGACCTTTCCAACGAGCTATTGTGCGTCTAAAACAAATATCGTATGCAAAACTTACGACCTCGGGAAGTTGATGTACTAACTTACCCAAACGAGGCCCACATGACTTTTGGCGCTTCATCTCCTAGGTTTATGTTTTTGTATGTCTAGGGTTTTTGACATTCTTGTTTATTGTAAAAAGGCCTTCAGAGAATCATTTTAATCATCTTCTTGCGAATGAGTGCAACCGTCACATATCTTCTCAGAGATAAGCCACCACCATTCCAACAAGCTTGTTTTCCGCTGCATTTTACAGTTTCAGCTTATTTCCTTATTGAATAGAAAACCAGTTTTACTGTATCTCTATTACTCTGTGTTAAGCATATTTTAATAATTTTTATTCATTTCATTCTGCTCATAAAATCTGGATCAAACAGGGGGGGGAAATATGGCTCAAGGTAAATAATGAGACGATACTTCGAGGAACAACTTATGGAAAGTGATATGTATGAGGGGAGTTGGTCATGTATGCATAACGATCGAATAAGATGTAAAAAATAATGTTTTTTAGACTTTCATGGAGAATGCTTCTGATATGCTCTTGAATTTTAGAATGGAGGGAAGAAAGGGATAGAAGAAACAAGGATGAAGACAAAATCAATTATCGTACAATGGTATTGAAAGCAAAAATCTATTTCAGCGATGTATGAAATGACTACATCATGACAGTTGTGTGTATCTTATTTCACATCGATCAACAATATTTACAGAATGACATTGTTATGGAAAAAATGATCCAGACTTTATTTCTGATTATTACAAGAAACAAACAACATAAATTAAAAACTCAACAAACCAAAGAAAAAAGAAAACAGTAAGACAAAAGACTATATACAACAGTCATGTTTACATAAGTGTTACTCCACATAATGTTTCAAGTGAGAACCATTAGTACTATAAGAGAACAATCGCTCTTCAAATCCTTTAGAAGGTATGAGTTTGTGCCCAGGACAAAAGCGATTTTGAAAGGACCTAGCCATAATTTTTGGAATTTAGAATGTCTCCCTCTTTCAACATGGGTTGAGTCCCATAATAGGACTTTTTCATCAATCTTGGAATCAATAGCCTTTGCTCATTTGTTAAAATACTTTTTCACATTTTGTTGCCTTCTTTTTATGTTTTCCAAGGAAAAATTCCTTTGTTCTTCCAGGGCTAACAATCCATTTATTCTTTGGGGAACATTAGAATAATTTAATTCGTCAGTTTGTAACATCAACTGTAAGGAGGAAAGCTTTGTATCAGTAGGCAGAATAGCCTCTTGACCATAGATGAGTTGAAAGGGAGTAAAGCATGTACTTGCTTTTGTGCTTGTGTGGTCTGCCCAGAGAGCATAAGTGAGAAGTGTGTCCCACTAGTGAGGTTTGTCTTCTATGATTCTCTTTATGATCCTAAACATATTATTGTTAGTGGACTTTGCTTGCCCATTTCCCTGAGGGTAATAAGTAGATGAAGTGAAATGTTTGACCCCTAACCTAACCATAAATTGAGTCAACTTTGCAAAAATGAAGGATGGGCCATTGTTCGTAATGATCTCTAATGGGATATCGAATCTAGAAAAAATATTGGATTCTCTAGTGAGGATCCAACCCATCTGGACACTTTTGGCACTGCAAACAATACACCATATTTTTATACCAAGGATGTTCAGATATGGAGAGATTATAATTTTCCATATAGAACAACGTTGAAAGAGGATTATCTGGATCGTCAAGTTCTTCACTTGGTTCAAGATGCTGAGCTAAATGAAGGGATAAGTCTCGTCCCTTGACTTTCTTCGAATTCATGATCATTAAATCATGCTCCTGGATTTTGGCAAGCCAATGTGTAAGATTTCATGAAAGGTAAGTTTGTGAAAGAAAAAACTTGACAGTAGAAAAAGTGACTTTTACCTACGTATGTTTGCCTAAAATAAAATGGTGAAACTTTTATATAGCCTTGACAAGAGAAAAAACATGTTTCTCAATATAAGAGTATTTAATCTCATCATCTGATAAACTCTGGCTCATGTAAGCTACATGTTTTTCATTGTTTTGGTCATCACTTTGTAAGAGGATAGCAGAAATTGATTCCTCGGTGGCATTGGTATATATGATAAAGTCTTTCTCAAAATCTGGTTTCACTAGAACTGGTGCAGAACTAATTTCTTTTTTTATCCTAAGGAAATCATTCTCGACATCATTTGTCCAAGAAAAAGAACGATCCTGATTTAGAATATTATGGATTGGTTTAACCATGATAGCAAAATCAAGAACAAATCTATGGACTAAATTAATGATGCCCGTGAAAGCTTGAACTTCTTTCTTGGAAGTGGGGGTAGGGAGGTTTAGAATGGCAGTAATCCTCTCGGGATCTATACTTATTCCTGAATCAGAAACAATATGACCAAGGATTTTTCCCTTCGTGACACCGAAAATCGATTTGGAAGGATTTAAAGAAATGCCAAATTTTCTGCAGCGCATGAAAACTTTTCTAAGATGACCAAAATGATCCAACTGGTTTTTAGAATAAACAGTTAAATCATCAAGATAAACTTGGATAATCTTATCGATTAGATTGTCAAAAGCTATCTGTATATCTCTTTGAAAGGTGGCCCCTCATTAGACAAACCAAAAGGCACATGTTCATAAGCAAATGTGCCCTAGCGTGTGGAAAATGTGGTTTTATACCTATCATTCACTTTTACCTTGATTTGATTATACCCAGAAAAACCATCAAGTAAGGACATCATTTGAGACCCTGCAACCTGTTGTAAAATCATTTCCATATTAGGAAGAAAAAAATGGTATTTTCCACTTACTCTATTCAATGTGTGGAAATCGATACATAATCTGATCTAGCCAGTAGTTTTCCGAACATGAACCAGATTTGAAACCCACTCAGAATACTTAACTGGAAATATTATATTAGATTTTAACACATTTTCCAATTCTTTCCTAATAGTGGCTTCGAGTGCAGGGTTAATAGGTCTTTGTTTTTTCCTAATAGGTTTTACCCCTTCCTTGATAGGAATGGCATTTTGTATGAGAACAACATCAAAACCACGAAGATCCTCATATGACCAGGAAAAAATATCTTGAAATTCATAGAGTAATTCTGTGAATTTTGCTTTCTCTTCATCAGAACATTGGGCACCTAATTTAATGATCTTTGGAGATTTGGGTGTCCCAATATTCAAGGAAATGGTATCACCAACTTTCCTTTTCGACTCCTCTACCTTATGTGTTTCCTTGTTGCCTACATCACTTGACAAAAATGAACTTTCGAGAGGAGTCAAACCTTTAGGAAATTTGTCATCTTCAATAGATATGATTTCTTTGGGCTTAAATAGTTCATTTTGTATGAAAGTGAAAATGCCTTCATCACTCGGGAAAACCTGCCATGATTCTACATTATCATGGATGTGAGGACGATATAGAGATTGGAACGTACAATCAGGTCTTTGAGGTAAAATTTGTTGGGTAGGGGATGCTGCAAAAAAAACTAACCTACCAGCCATTGAATTAAGTTCCCTCTTAACATGAGTGATGTTGAATGATAACAGATTTGAAATGAGCATCCAAACAACTTGAGTATAAAATTTAAGTAACTTATTGCTTGGTGAATAAATATTTCGTACAAGATTCACAACAATTTAAGAATCACCAAAAACTGTACGGTGGCCACAACCAAGGTTATATACATTTTCGATGTCTAACAATAACGCTTCAAACTCTGTGACATTGTTCGTGCAAGAAAATTCCAACCTATAAGAAAAATTGTGGATTTTACCTATAGGATAATATAGAATGATGTCGGCTCCATTACCTTCGTTTGAACATGAGCCATCGAAACGCATGTGCCACATGCCATCATCTAAATCAATTGGTTCAAGCATAGTGTCACCCTCATCAACAAAGATAGGTTACACCCCCAAATATTCCTCAAGATAGTTTACATTGGGTTGGGGAACGCTCTCTATATACGGTGAAATCCTTCCTTCCCTAAGTATAATTTTCTTTCCGTTCTAAGGGATGAAAAAATGTGTTCCATCAAGCGAAAGGTATCCACCGGTTAAGGATTGCCAATATCTCTCTAAAATAATTGAATAGTTACTCACCGACATATCAATTACTTGGATGTTGAGGTTTGTTCTTATCTTGGGATGTGTGCACAAAACTAAGGTTACATCCTTGATTTCGCCTATAGTTGATTGCTGCAAATTGTTATAAGAGAGCATGCTTCTAGAATTTTCATTAGTGCATTATAAGCCAAGATCTTCCATGATAATTTTTGACATTACACTTGGACCGGACCCACCATCAATTAGGAAACAATGAGCTATTTTATCCATGATTTTTACAGAGATATAGAAAGGGGGGTTTGTTACAGGGTTCCTAAAATTATTTACACCTATCTTATTTACAGTTGAATCCTCTTCCTTTGACTCTTCAAATAGATTGGCTATGGTAGAAATTTTACTTTCGATGAAGATTTTGATATGCTTTTGTTGTTTTGGGACGGAAACCATCTCCAAAAGAGTAGCGTCAACTTTGATATTAGTCAATTGATTAAGGATATTATACTTAGAAGAGGGAAGAGGAGAATACACTCCTTGATTATCCGAAGTTCTGACAACTTGTGTATCATCACTTTGAGAAGATGATCTCGGGGTAGAAGAAGTACGGGGAATGTCATATTTTCCCTTAGCAGTGTAAGATTTATTCTTAGTATTGATTATCATAACATCTTCTAGTTCAACCCAATCTAAAACAACGATTGTGGTATCGGGCCTTTTTCCAAAGATCTTATCTCTAACATTTTTCTTAGCTTCACAAGTACTTTCTTTGTGATTTTCTTCACAGAAGTTACACCAACTGCGAACCATTATGGTCTTTGGATTAAAAGTGTTTTCATTAGTATTCCTAAAAGGAGCTAAGGAAGAATAAGATGCCCCAGGGGCAAAGGAAGATGCATTTCCTTTTCGCTCGTAGGCTATCATCTTATTATTCATATCTTGCATGAGTTGTAGGAGGGAAAACATGTTTGTTTGCTTGACCAAGTCTCCCTTAGGGAGACCCGTTCTTTCAATTTTCTCCTCATATTCTAGGCAAGTATGAAGAGTGGAACCAATATTTTCAATAGCCTTCTCTTCGAGTCTATGATGATAAGGAGAAGGCAATGCATTATAATAATGCATGAAAACAGTATGATTTTGAGGATGGATTAGTTCAAGGATTTGATTATATAATTTGGTGAAGCGAAGGTTAAAAGACTTAATGGTTTCACCATCTTTATAGGAAATATTGTGTATTCCCTTAACTACTCATTTGAACTCTTGGACTATCCATAAGTGCACTTGAACCAATAAACCAATTCTTACCAAGTGGAAAGAATTTTGGGAGGGAGATAAAAAAAAATTGTTGCAACTTTCCCTTCGATAGAGTTGACAAATAAACGCATGCAAGTGTCATTATAGTTATCTCCTATGTTATGGAAAGAATTATAAAATGCTACCAAGTGTTTGTTTGTAGTAACAATGCTATTTCCCAAAAACATAGGTAAGTGCTCCTTGAATTTTGGTAGTGGGTAAGTGGTTAGTGCAAGATTAAAGGGAGAGGATATGTGCCATGGGGTGGTTGTAGCATATTCCTCAATTGGAAAAGTCCATATTTCTTTATGACTTTAGCCATATTAGTAGTGGATTGAATAGGGACTTGATGATTGTAGATACTACCAATTATTAATGAAGCAAAAGGTTGTGAGGAGGAGGCACCTCTTGTGCCACTACCACTACCTACAGATGTCACGTTGAAAGTGATAGTTGTGGGTGATAAAGGTGAACTGGCTTAATCAGATAAGGTTCGCCCAAGAGCACTTTGTTGCGTTGATAAGAAAATTTTCCTCCCTATTTCAAAAATAGGGGTAGCTTTAGGGGATAACCCTCTTCTCCTTTGAGATATGCGAGGAATAGAGGAAATGAAATGAAAGACCAAAGAGCTAGGAAAAAATGAGGTTATTGTTGATTCACGGGCTGCCTTTTCCTGGCTTCCCAATGTTCACGAATATTTGTGTCCATTTCAATTACTTCCCAAGAGAATTCAAGTTCAACACGAGTATTAGAAGTTTCTAAAATAATGTTGAATAAATTCAATGCAGTGTTGGTTTGGTCATTAAGACTGTTTCCAATATTAGGTTGTCTTGTAACAGGTATTGTCATGGAAAAATTAGTCAAAGAGTAATCCGATAAAACAAAAAAATGAAAGATAATCATGATAATCAACTAGGGAGATATGGAAGATCTCCCCAGTATGTTCGCCAAATAAATGTTGAGGAAAATGTATGATAAACCTTACTCAAGAATTTTCAAATCTTGTTGGGCTAAAGAAAGATAGTTGGGAATGTTACCCAAGATTTATTGCCTAAAAATAAAAGAAACAATCACTTAATCCTCAAGTATTAAGTACGAGGGACCAAGGCTAGTTTTTTATATATTATATGTAACTGTGCAAAAGACATAAAATTAAACAAAAATTACATGAGTATGTACATGGAGATAAAAACAAGATATGAACCAAATCATCAAAATACATATGTGAGA
>ML825865.1:0-12192 GCA_009831015.1 Picea engelmannii | reverse complement strand
ATCCAAGCAAAGCCAAGTGGATTGAGGTTGGAAGGGTGAGGGAACTATACCCTCATCTTCACATAGACTGAATATAGTCTTTTGGAGGTCCAAAAGCTTTCCAATGGGGAGGTGTGATCAGGGGATCAAATTTTGCTCAAAAAATTCAAAGTGTTCGGAATTGCTTCAAATTGGACGAGAGCGTAGGCCGCATCATTGCGAACCCAACGCAACTCGTTTGGGTTCAAACGGACGTCGGGAGCGAGAGATATCGCGTTCTGTTCAAAATGGCAAATAGGTAAAAAAGGGATGCTAACTGTACAAGTCCGTACAGTTCGTATGGATGATGACATGGCAGACCGTACGCTGATGTGGCAGATAGTTGGCATATGGTGTGTTTTGTTGGAAGCAAATGGGAATGCGACAAGTGGCCCAATCACAAGCCACCACGTGTCACTTGTTTATTTGTTAAAACCTTTGCACTCAGCAGGAGTCGACCCTGTGACCTCCGGGCAGGGTAAAGCTTTGGGAAAGGCCACCCAACCGGCGTGCCCACGTATGTTCCTTGTTATATATGTTTTAAACATTGTATTTAACATTGTTATATTGTATATATGGGCGTGGATCTGGCCGGGGCTAAGCTCCGGCCCATGGTCATGTGTTATGTTATATGCAACCAGCGCTATGGTGGTTACCACCGTAACCATATATTGTAAGCCATATATTGTAACCATTTGATATATGTGTGCGTGGTTTACCATGTGACCACTGTACCAATGCACGTGGGTTTTAACATATGGTTCCAACGGTTATATAACCATTAGCCTTGTTGTGTGTTGGCGCAGTCGTATGACTGTCATATGCCCACGGGCCTTGGTAGTTAGGGCCAGCGCGTAAACGGTTCAATAGTTTGGACCGGTGGAGTGGTTGCGCCCGGTTCCAGGTTTTCACGCTTTAAATTGTGTGTGGGCTAGGTTGAGCCAGAGGAGGTGCATTTTGTAGTTGCAGAGACAACAAGCTTGAAGGGGAGACTTCATGGAAGTCTATCTTCTTCGTTTTTTTGCCAAACGAGGTGCCGAAAAAGCTTAGCTAGGGGTTTTTGGACGTTCTGAAGCCATTGGAGCAGGCTATTGGTCATTTTGAGCATTGTAAAGCCTGTTTTTGAGCACTTTGAGAAAATAATACTAATGATCCATAGGAAGCTGGACCAGGAGATGTAGCCCAAGAGAGGGGTGAACTCCTTTATCATTTGATGTGTTATGTGTTTATGTTCATTGATTATGTTGTTGTTTATATGCATCTTGAATGAGTAAATCCTATTAATGATGTGTTGCAAAGTTGATCCATTTTCTTTTAACACATAAAATTTAACTTGCAAATATTTTCAAGATTACAAGTCTTCTTCATTTTTAGATCAACCACACTGCGGCAAGAAAGAGACCAAGCAGTGCCAGATTTCACAAATATATTTCATACCCTACGCACCAAACTGGGTATCAAATATTTAAAGCGACATCTGGTGCTCAAGTATCACAGTGCTCTGCATATATACATCCATACCGACATGGAATTTCTGGACATCTCGTCCTTGGGCGCAACCTATCGATATGTCGTCAAAATCGAGCAAAAGCTCAAACAAAAGACGCGACAATTTGGGCCTGGGAACCCCTCGCAAAAAAAACCAGGAAAGGGTGGCCCCAACCTACAGAACAAAGGATAGAGAAAAAATGGACAGTATCAGAACAACCAGTCCAAGCCGTAAGTAGAGGACACTGGAAAGACAAAGAAGGATACCCGGAAGTGGTGCGACTTCCATAAGAGCTCTTGGCATAACACTGTTTATTGTTGCTTGAATAATTCGTTGGTGGCCGAAGTGAAAGCCTTTGAATCAGATGCGGGTTCTGACTCTGAGTCAGAACTAGAAAGGGGAAGAGGAATCATTGACACGGAACCCAGTTCCACCATTTCTACCACTAAGCTCCAACCTAGTGAACCAGATGAGCCAGAAGAAGGCGAGCGCCTTTTCCATTCGCAGATGTGGGTAAAAGGCACCTCGCTGCACTTCATCGTTGATAGTGGTAGCTAGAAGAACCTCATCTCAACAGAGGTCGTCAAGCAGTTGGCCTTGCCGACAACGCCGCACCCGCATCCCTACACCATTGGATGGCTCCGCCAAGGAAGCGATCTCGGCATCAACCAACAGTGTCAACTGTCGTACGACATCAAGCCCTTCAAAGACGAGGTATCGTGTGATGTTTCTCCTCTTGAAGTTTGTAATGTTCTTTTGGGACAACCTTATTTATGGAAACGTCATGGTGTATATGAGTCTAGGCCTCATAGTGTTATTATTATTTTGAACATGAAATTGTACAGGATACCCGAAGTAGTCCCTCTTAGTGTTATTTCCTTTATCTTTGCCAAGTAATGCAGGAAGGTCATCTCTCAGACCGGGAAATTTGTCTTCTTTGCAATTCACTCTCAGAGTAAGCGAAATATCGTAGCCACATCTAGGGCCTCTGCGGCCAATCTCTCCACACAAGAGAATCAAGTGGATAAGGTCATGGAAGAATACTCATATATTTTCTCCTCTCCTACCAGGGTACCTCTTCACTGCCAAGTCAAGCATCCTATCAATTTGACCCTAGGCGCACCGCTACCCAATGGACCGGTCTACCGCTTCTCTCTATTAGAAAACGAGGAGATCAAGAGGCAGATCCAAGAACTTCTTCACAAGGGGCACATCCGTCCCAACTCATCACCTTGTGGGATCCCAATCGTACTGGTGCAAAAGAAAGACGAGATCTAGCGACTTTGCATTGATTACCAGAAACTTAATAAAATCACAGTCTAGAACTGGTACCCGATTCCCCGAATCGACGACCTCCTTGATCATCTCACGGGGACCAAATACTTCAGTAATATTGATCTGAACTCTAGCTACCATTAGGTCCCAATAGAACATACAGATGTATGGAAGACCGCCTTCAAGTCAAAATAAGGTCTTTTTGAATGGTTGGTCATGCCCTTTGGTTTGACAAATGCTCCAACAACTTTTATGAGGATGATGGACGATATCTTGTGACCTTTCATTGGTACTTTTGTAGTAGTGTATCTGGATGACATCCTCATCTACAGTAAGACTTGGGCAGAACACTTGCAGCATATTTAGCAGGTTCTACACACCTTACGGCAACAAAAACTATATGCAAACTTGGAAAAATGCTCCTTTGGCATGGACATGGTCCATTACTTAGGCTACATCATTGATCAGCATGATGTGCATGTGGACCCAGCCAAGATCTAGGTCATCCGTGACTGACCAGCCCCAACCACACTCACTAAGCTTCGGATCTTCTTGGACCTCATCAATTTTTATCGCAGGTTCGTGTTGCGATTCTCTCATATCGCATGGGCCCTTAGCCAAGTAACCAGGGGTGGCGGTAAGGAAAAAATTGTGTGGGTCCTATCCCAACAACAAGCCTTCGATGACTTGAAGCAGTGTTTGTGCGCATCCCCAGTACTTTCATTACCGGACCTGCAAGATCCCTTTGAGATCGAGACAGATGCTTCAGACTATGTTGTGGGCATCGTTCTCACTCAGCACGGCCACCCCGTGGTATATCATAGTGAGACACTATCAGATGTTGTCCGTAAGTACCCTACTTACGACAAAGAAATGTACTCCATTGTGCAAGCTTGCCGCTAGTGGATACATTACATTTTGGGGAAGGAGACAATCATCCACACTGATCACAAGCCACTATAGTTCATGCAGATCCAAGGCAAATTGCAAAATGACCGCCATCAGAAGTGGTCCACATACTTACAATAGTTCCACCTCAACATCAAGTATAAATAGGAAGTACCAACCAAGTTGTTGATTTCCTCAGTCGACCTCCAGTCGTGACACTCACCACGGTGCTAGACTCTTGCGGCCATGAGACCTCTGGATGGCCCCACCTCTATGAGACAGACCCTGACTTCTCTGCCACCTACCAAATTTTGGGAGAAAAATCAATGGTCACTAATTTCCATCTTCAGGACGGGTTGTTGTGCCATTTGGTCCATCTCTGCATTCCATCAAGCGAGCGCACGAAGATGATTTGGGAAGCTCACTACAGTCAGGTGGAAGGACACTTTGGCATCGAAAAGACAGTGGAAATTTTGCAAAAACATTTCTACTGGCCGAAACTTCGACAGGATGTCGGCAAGTATACCAGGTCCTACATCGCCTTCGTTATTTCCAAACCGACCACTAAGAAGCATGGCCTGTACACCCCTCTTCCAACTCCTGACAAGCCATGGGAATCCATCTCCATGGAATACATGTCAATCCTCCTATCCACCAAGAGGGGCAATGACTGTGTTTTTGTGGTTGTTGATCATTTTTCCAAGATGGTAATTCTGGCTGCATGCAAGAAGAACATCACTGCAGAGGCCACTGCCAAGATCTTCTTTGAACGCGTCTGGTACACTTTGGAATCCCACAAACCATTGTCTAATATCAGGACAGTCGGTTCCTCGGCACATTCTTGTCGAGCCTCTAGTCACTGCTAGATACCAAGCTCACCAAATCCACTGCCTTCCACCCCTAGACAAATGGCCAAATTGAGGTCGTCAATCGGATGATCGTACATATCGTGTGCATGTACAATTCCAATCACTGCCGCACATGGGATGAGAGTCTTCCCTATGTCCAACATAGCTACAACCGAGCCTTGCATAGCTCAACTGGCCACATCCCCTTTTAGGTGGGGTTGGGATTCCAACCATTGGGCCCCATGGATGTTGCACTACCCTTGGAAAACACCTCGGCCAACTCATCTCCTGCTCCACAGAAGCTGACAAATCCACCTAGTTCATTGACAGGATCCATCACATCCGCTAACAAGTTCAGGATATTTTACAGAAGTCCAATGCCAAGTACAAACAACGCCATGATCAACATCGGGTGCCACATAAGTTTCAGGTGGGAGACAAAGTTTGGTTGCACTTGCAGAAAGAACGCCTTACAGGGCCCCATAGGAAATATTTGCCCACTTCGATATGGGCCATACACCATCATCAAGGTTGTGGGTGACAATACTTTTGTGCTCAACATTCCCCCTTTCCTTGGCCTACACTCAGTCTTCAACGTGGCTCTCCTTCGACCATATTTCCCACCATTATTGCACACCTCAGATATAGCAGCGCAGTTGACACCAACAGATCTCAACACTGATTGCATGGAATAGGCATCCAGTGATCATATTGTGGACACACAGATCAAGGGCACCCAACAACAAATGATCCAACTTTACTGAGTTGTCAAAGTAGGGAAGCTCCTGCACCAAGGCAAGTGGCTCACCCGGGGCCAAATTCAACAGAAATTTCCTCATCTGATGGGGGAAATCAACACAATGTAGACCATTGCTTCATAAGGGGGGAGGATTGATCTAGATGGATTTCAGTGGCCTCCCACCTATTCCAACTTGTTCATTTTGGCAGTTTGACGGTTTGACAGTTTTTTTCCTAGATTTCGGGTCCCTGATTTGCGGGTTCATTTTGAGGCCCTAAACAATGTTTTTAGGGCTCACCATAATCGAAAATTCCCTCGGATAGACCTTTCCAACGAGCTATTGTGCGTCTAAAACAAATATCGTATGCAAAACTTACGACCTCGGGAAGTTGATGTACTAACTTACCCAAACGAGGCCCACATGACTTTTGGCGCTTCATCTCCTAGGTTTATGTTTTTGTATGTCTAGGGTTTTTGACATTCTTGTTTATTGTAAAAAGGCCTTCAGAGAATCATTTTAATCATCTTCTTGCGAATGAGTGCAACCGTCACATATCTTCTCAGAGATAAGCCACCACCATTCCAACAAGCTTGTTTTCCGCTGCATTTTACAGTTTCAGCTTATTTCCTTATTGAATAGAAAACCAGTTTTACTGTATCTCTATTACTCTGTGTTAAGCATATTTTAATAATTTTTATTCATTTCATTCTGCTCATAAAATCTGGATCAAACAGGGGGGGGAAATATGGCTCAAGGTAAATAATGAGACGATACTTCGAGGAACAACTTATGGAAAGTGATATGTATGAGGGGAGTTGGTCATGTATGCATAACGATCGAATAAGATGTAAAAAATAATGTTTTTTAGACTTTCATGGAGAATGCTTCTGATATGCTCTTGAATTTTAGAATGGAGGGAAGAAAGGGATAGAAGAAACAAGGATGAAGACAAAATCAATTATCGTACAATGGTATTGAAAGCAAAAATCTATTTCAGCGATGTATGAAATGACTACATCATGACAGTTGTGTGTATCTTATTTCACATCGATCAACAATATTTACAGAATGACATTGTTATGGAAAAAATGATCCAGACTTTATTTCTGATTATTACAAGAAACAAACAACATAAATTAAAAACTCAACAAACCAAAGAAAAAAGAAAACAGTAAGACAAAAGACTATATACAACAGTCATGTTTACATAAGTGTTACTCCACATAATGTTTCAAGTGAGAACCATTAGTACTATAAGAGAACAATCGCTCTTCAAATCCTTTAGAAGGTATGAGTTTGTGCCCAGGACAAAAGCGATTTTGAAAGGACCTAGCCATAATTTTTGGAATTTAGAATGTCTCCCTCTTTCAACATGGGTTGAGTCCCATAATAGGACTTTTTCATCAATCTTGGAATCAATAGCCTTTGCTCATTTGTTAAAATACTTTTTCACATTTTGTTGCCTTCTTTTTATGTTTTCCAAGGAAAAATTCCTTTGTTCTTCCAGGGCTAACAATCCATTTATTCTTTGGGGAACATTAGAATAATTTAATTCGTCAGTTTGTAACATCAACTGTAAGGAGGAAAGCTTTGTATCAGTAGGCAGAATAGCCTCTTGACCATAGATGAGTTGAAAGGGAGTAAAGCATGTACTTGCTTTTGTGCTTGTGTGGTCTGCCCAGAGAGCATAAGTGAGAAGTGTGTCCCACTAGTGAGGTTTGTCTTCTATGATTCTCTTTATGATCCTAAACATATTATTGTTAGTGGACTTTGCTTGCCCATTTCCCTGAGGGTAATAAGTAGATGAAGTGAAATGTTTGACCCCTAACCTAACCATAAATTGAGTCAACTTTGCAAAAATGAAGGATGGGCCATTGTTCGTAATGATCTCTAATGGGATATCGAATCTAGAAAAAATATTGGATTCTCTAGTGAGGATCCAACCCATCTGGACACTTTTGGCACTGCAAACAATACACCATATTTTTATACCAAGGATGTTCAGATATGGAGAGATTATAATTTTCCATATAGAACAACGTTGAAAGAGGATTATCTGGATCGTCAAGTTCTTCACTTGGTTCAAGATGCTGAGCTAAATGAAGGGATAAGTCTCGTCCCTTGACTTTCTTCGAATTCATGATCATTAAATCATGCTCCTGGATTTTGGCAAGCCAATGTGTAAGATTTCATGAAAGGTAAGTTTGTGAAAGAAAAAACTTGACAGTAGAAAAAGTGACTTTTACCTACGTATGTTTGCCTAAAATAAAATGGTGAAACTTTTATATAGCCTTGACAAGAGAAAAAACATGTTTCTCAATATAAGAGTATTTAATCTCATCATCTGATAAACTCTGGCTCATGTAAGCTACATGTTTTTCATTGTTTTGGTCATCACTTTGTAAGAGGATAGCAGAAATTGATTCCTCGGTGGCATTGGTATATATGATAAAGTCTTTCTCAAAATCTGGTTTCACTAGAACTGGTGCAGAACTAATTTCTTTTTTTATCCTAAGGAAATCATTCTCGACATCATTTGTCCAAGAAAAAGAACGATCCTGATTTAGAATATTATGGATTGGTTTAACCATGATAGCAAAATCAAGAACAAATCTATGGACTAAATTAATGATGCCCGTGAAAGCTTGAACTTCTTTCTTGGAAGTGGGGGTAGGGAGGTTTAGAATGGCAGTAATCCTCTCGGGATCTATACTTATTCCTGAATCAGAAACAATATGACCAAGGATTTTTCCCTTCGTGACACCGAAAATCGATTTGGAAGGATTTAAAGAAATGCCAAATTTTCTGCAGCGCATGAAAACTTTTCTAAGATGACCAAAATGATCCAACTGGTTTTTAGAATAAACAGTTAAATCATCAAGATAAACTTGGATAATCTTATCGATTAGATTGTCAAAAGCTATCTGTATATCTCTTTGAAAGGTGGCCCCTCATTAGACAAACCAAAAGGCACATGTTCATAAGCAAATGTGCCCTAGCGTGTGGAAAATGTGGTTTTATACCTATCATTCACTTTTACCTTGATTTGATTATACCCAGAAAAACCATCAAGTAAGGACATCATTTGAGACCCTGCAACCTGTTGTAAAATCATTTCCATATTAGGAAGAAAAAAATGGTATTTTCCACTTACTCTATTCAATGTGTGGAAATCGATACATAATCTGATCTAGCCAGTAGTTTTCCGAACATGAACCAGATTTGAAACCCACTCAGAATACTTAACTGGAAATATTATATTAGATTTTAACACATTTTCCAATTCTTTCCTAATAGTGGCTTCGAGTGCAGGGTTAATAGGTCTTTGTTTTTTCCTAATAGGTTTTACCCCTTCCTTGATAGGAATGGCATTTTGTATGAGAACAACATCAAAACCACGAAGATCCTCATATGACCAGGAAAAAATATCTTGAAATTCATAGAGTAATTCTGTGAATTTTGCTTTCTCTTCATCAGAACATTGGGCACCTAATTTAATGATCTTTGGAGATTTGGGTGTCCCAATATTCAAGGAAATGGTATCACCAACTTTCCTTTTCGACTCCTCTACCTTATGTGTTTCCTTGTTGCCTACATCACTTGACAAAAATGAACTTTCGAGAGGAGTCAAACCTTTAGGAAATTTGTCATCTTCAATAGATATGATTTCTTTGGGCTTAAATAGTTCATTTTGTATGAAAGTGAAAATGCCTTCATCACTCGGGAAAACCTGCCATGATTCTACATTATCATGGATGTGAGGACGATATAGAGATTGGAACGTACAATCAGGTCTTTGAGGTAAAATTTGTTGGGTAGGGGATGCTGCAAAAAAAACTAACCTACCAGCCATTGAATTAAGTTCCCTCTTAACATGAGTGATGTTGAATGATAACAGATTTGAAATGAGCATCCAAACAACTTGAGTATAAAATTTAAGTAACTTATTGCTTGGTGAATAAATATTTCGTACAAGATTCACAACAATTTAAGAATCACCAAAAACTGTACGGTGGCCACAACCAAGGTTATATACATTTTCGATGTCTAACAATAACGCTTCAAACTCTGTGACATTGTTCGTGCAAGAAAATTCCAACCTATAAGAAAAATTGTGGATTTTACCTATAGGATAATATAGAATGATGTCGGCTCCATTACCTTCGTTTGAACATGAGCCATCGAAACGCATGTGCCACATGCCATCATCTAAATCAATTGGTTCAAGCATAGTGTCACCCTCATCAACAAAGATAGGTTACACCCCCAAATATTCCTCAAGATAGTTTACATTGGGTTGGGGAACGCTCTCTATATACGGTGAAATCCTTCCTTCCCTAAGTATAATTTTCTTTCCGTTCTAAGGGATGAAAAAATGTGTTCCATCAAGCGAAAGGTATCCACCGGTTAAGGATTGCCAATATCTCTCTAAAATAATTGAATAGTTACTCACCGACATATCAATTACTTGGATGTTGAGGTTTGTTCTTATCTTGGGATGTGTGCACAAAACTAAGGTTACATCCTTGATTTCGCCTATAGTTGATTGCTGCAAATTGTTATAAGAGAGCATGCTTCTAGAATTTTCATTAGTGCATTATAAGCCAAGATCTTCCATGATAATTTTTGACATTACACTTGGACCGGACCCACCATCAATTAGGAAACAATGAGCTATTTTATCCATGATTTTTACAGAGATATAGAAAGGGGGGTTTGTTACAGGGTTCCTAAAATTATTTACACCTATCTTATTTACAGTTGAATCCTCTTCCTTTGACTCTTCAAATAGATTGGCTATGGTAGAAATTTTACTTTCGATGAAGATTTTGATATGCTTTTGTTGTTTTGGGACGGAAACCATCTCCAAAAGAGTAGCGTCAACTTTGATATTAGTCAATTGATTAAGGATATTATACTTAGAAGAGGGAAGAGGAGAATACACTCCTTGATTATCCGAAGTTCTGACAACTTGTGTATCATCACTTTGAGAAGATGATCTCGGGGTAGAAGAAGTACGGGGAATGTCATATTTTCCCTTAGCAGTGTAAGATTTATTCTTAGTATTGATTATCATAACATCTTCTAGTTCAACCCAATCTAAAACAACGATTGTGGTATCGGGCCTTTTTCCAAAGATCTTATCTCTAACATTTTTCTTAGCTTCACAAGTACTTTCTTTGTGATTTTCTTCACAGAAGTTACACCAACTGCGAACCATTATGGTCTTTGGATTAAAAGTGTTTTCATTAGTATTCCTAAAAGGAGCTAAGGAAGAATAAGATGCCCCAGGGGCAAAGGAAGATGCATTTCCTTTTCGCTCGTAGGCTATCATCTTATTATTCATATCTTGCATGAGTTGTAGGAGGGAAAACATGTTTGTTTGCTTGACCAAGTCTCCCTTAGGGAGACCCGTTCTTTCAATTTTCTCCTCATATTCTAGGCAAGTATGAAGAGTGGAACCAATATTTTCAATAGCCTTCTCTTCGAGTCTATGATGATAAGGAGAAGGCAATGCATTATAATAATGCATGAAAACAGTATGATTTTGAGGATGGATTAGTTCAAGGATTTGATTATATAATTTGGTGAAGCGAAGGTTAAAAGACTTAATGGTTTCACCATCTTTATAGGAAATATTGTGTATTCCCTTAACTACTCATTTGAACTCTTGGACTATCCATAAGTGCACTTGAACCAATAAACCAATTCTTACCAAGTGGAAAGAATTTTGGGAGGGAGATAAAAAAAAATTGTTGCAACTTTCCCTTCGATAGAGTTGACAAATAAACGCATGCAAGTGTCATTATAGTTATCTCCTATGTTATGGAAAGAATTATAAAATGCTACCAAGTGTTTGTTTGTAGTAACAATGCTATTTCCCAAAAACATAGGTAAGTGCTCCTTGAATTTTGGTAGTGGGTAAGTGGTTAGTGCAAGATTAAAGGGAGAGGATATGTGCCATGGGGTGGTTGTAGCATATTCCTCAATTGGAAAAGTCCATATTTCTTTATGACTTTAGCCATATTAGTAGTGGATTGAATAGGGACTTGATGATTGTAGATACTACCAATTATTAATGAAGCAAAAGGTTGTGAGGAGGAGGCACCTCTTGTGCCACTACCACTACCTACAGATGTCACGTTGAAAGTGATAGTTGTGGGTGATAAAGGTGAACTGGCTTAATCAGATAAGGTTCGCCCAAGAGCACTTTGTTGCGTTGATAAGAAAATTTTCCTCCCTATTTCAAAAATAGGGGTAGCTTTAGGGGATAACCCTCTTCTCCTTTGAGATATGCGAGGAATAGAGGAAATGAAATGAAAGACCAAAGAGCTAGGAAAAAATGAGGTTATTGTTGATTCACGGGCTGCCTTTTCCTGGCTTCCCAATGTTCACGAATATTTGTGTCCATTTCAATTACTTCCCAAGAGAATTCAAGTTCAACACGAGTATTAGAAGTTTCTAAAATAATGTTGAATAAATTCAATGCAGTGTTGGTTTGGTCATTAAGACTGTTTCCAATATTAGGTTGTCTTGTAACAGGTATTGTCATGGAAAAATTAGTCAAAGAGTAATCCGATAAAACAAAAAAATGAAAGATAATCATGATAATCAACTAGGGAGATATGGAAGATCTCCCCAGTATGTTCGCCAAATAAATGTTGAGGAAAATGTATGATAAACCTTACTCAAGAATTTTCAAATCTTGTTGGGCTAAAGAAAGATAGTTGGGAATGTTACCCAAGATTTATTGCCTAAAAATAAAAGAAACAATCACTTAATCCTCAAGTATTAAGTACGAGGGACCAAGGCTAGTTTTTTATATATTATATGTAACTGTGCAAAAGACATAAAATTAAACAAAAATTACATGAGTATGTACATGGAGATAAAAACAAGATATGAACCAAATCATCAAAATACATATGTGAGA
>ML825864.1:77621-117834 GCA_009831015.1 Picea engelmannii | reverse complement strand
CTGGGTTCTCCAACTTCACATGGTCATAACTCTCTAACCGTGAGGAGTTATGTGACGTTATACATACCATAGGAAATGGCATGAAAAACACTATCCATCTAGGATAGTTTCCCTGACAAATTCACTATCCTTCATCTCATTATTCCACAATTAAGCATGGGTTCTCTTACTCTACAAAACGTCTTTCCATGAGGGCTTTCACCATAAGGGGACCACTTTGGAGTTCATCCATATTTACTTCTTATCAACCATGAGAAAACAATAATGAGTCATATTTACATCAAATAATTTTGGGTCCATTACCCAAACCTTTGTGCTACAGGGCTTTATTCAAGGGTTGACATCAATGACAACCAACCTTAATCAACACATCTCATATCTTAACTTTAAATCTAAGGGAGAAAGTAAAATTGCATCAATATGAGGCCAAATAAGGCCTCAAATTATTTGATTGGTGAACAAATACCTGTTGCAAAGTCTTATTGGATTAGAAAAAGTAATTGATAGCTCTTCAAATTAAGACTTAGGATAACATACAAAAAATTGTATTGGTTTACGCGTAAATTGATATGAGGGGAGAAACTAGTTTACAAAAAACAGTTTACAATGGTCCTTGCTGCCTCAAGGTAGGGACTAATAATGTGTATCCTATAATAAAAGAATATTGTCATCAAACGAATTAGAAACTAAATATTATGTAAGATACACCCACAATTCAAGGGATAGTTAGCCAACTGTTTATATAATATGAGTATTTCATTGATATAAAAAGTAAATGAATTAAATTTTTCCAATTATTAGTTTACTTGTTGATTGTCTTAAAGGAAAAAATTGTTAAAGAACTACTGTTTAAAAACCAACTACAATAACTCTTGGGTCAATGTTTCTTCTCTTACAAGTACCTGGAATTTGTTTCAAGAGGTAATCACATGTTACGTAACAACACGAGTTCCATTCAACTATGTAACAATTGAGAAGTCCTTCTTAAAGAACTGAACTAGATCCATCCAACCTCACAATTTATCCAACCAATATTTTGATCGCTTCTTAGGAGGAAGAGGAGCATTATTAAGGAAACACAAGTTATGAACTTCACAGTTACCTATGACTGTCTACTCAAAATTATTCCCATAATGCTCTCATATCAGGCCTGTTATAATCGAGTAAGGTCAACGTTCTCATATTGGACCTGTTATAATCGGGTAATGATCAAGGTGGATATTGGTGGCCACCTACCTTTTCCAACTGGCTCAAAACAACTTTTTACAATTTTCGTAATTTACTATTTTTAGTAGTTTTTCGGGTCATGAACTTCCAGAGTCGTTTTGAGGCCCTAAACGACATTTTTTTGGGTATGTTGCAGTTGAAGAATTTTATCATGAAATTTTTGGCAACTGTTGTAGTCCTCAGATAGATCTTTCCAATGGGATATGATATGCCTAAAATGGAGATCGTATGCAAAAGTTACGACCCCAGGAAGTTGATGTACTGACTTACCCAAATGGGGCCCACATGACTTTTGGCGCTTCATCTCTTAGGGTTAGGTTTTTGGATGTCTAGGGTTTTTGAAACCCTATTGTAAAAAGGACTTCATAGCCTCATTGTAATTATATTCTTGTGAATGAGCATAGTTGTCACATCTCTCCTCAGAGATAAGCCACCACCATTCCAGCAAGCTTGTTTTCCACTGCATTTTACAGTTTCAGCTTATTTCCTTATTGAATAGAAAACCAGTTTTACTGTATCTTTGTTATTCTGTGTTAAGCATCTGTTAATAATCTGTAGTCATTTCGTTCTGCTCATAAAATCCGTATCAGGTAAGGTCAGAATTTAGACTTGGTTAAAACTTTAGGGATCTCAAGGAGGTCGAGAAAATGAGATGATAGAACATAGAATAATGATTGAAGCCAAGGTTAGGAGTCATCCATTAAGCATGGTTTCGTTAAATATGAAAATATTATTTGGTTTACAATTTTTCTATTATTTCCATTAACTTCTGAGATCATTTACATAAGAATTATCACTTCCCTAAATAATGAGAATCAACTTTTATGTACATAGGAGATTTATCAAGCTATTAATCAAAATATTTTGACTCCCTTATTCTTCAACCAATTCATAGAAACTATAGATGCTAAATTAAAGTAATCAAGGAACTAGATCACATAGGAATAATGGAAGATAGATAAATTTAATATAACAGAGAACTAAAAAACCAAGAATTCCTTCCACAAAATTGATCAACATTGAAACTGAAATTTATATATATAAGGATTTGTAATATCCTTCAGAATTTCAATAAATATTGTAACCCAATAAGATTATGTTGATATCTTCTATAGTTTAAGGTCTTGCATAGCTTTCTTCCTCCCACTTGCCAAACCAAGGACTTCACCGGTACCTCCGAGCCAACTCTATGGGTACTCTTCTTCCCCCTTAGCCCCCCGAGCCGCAAAGAAGTTGCACACAAAAACCAAAACACAATAGCTCCCAAGATTTCCTCACAAGGAAGAGCTCCCACTCTTTTCACAAGCTTAGACACCCAACTCTCACAAGTAAAACATAGTCCAACAAGATTTTGGCAGCATAACAATAACAAGAAAAAATGAGATCCCTTTCCCCTCTTTTCCATTTGTTTTATAGAAATTTCCCCACTGACACATGTCCTCATGCACAAATAATTAATTTATTATTATTATTTTATTACTGATTATTCACACACACTCTTGTCACACTCTCCCCAATTTGCACAAGTAATTCCCTTTTTTGTTTTTAATTAAAAATTTTCCCTCACATTCCCCAATGTGTTCCTATTTTTGCTCTAAGTTATCCCTTAGTTCCCCTAATTCTCATTTAATGAGTGTCCCCTAACTAGATCTTAGTTTGAGTTGGATTAATAATCTTCTTTTAGTTAGACTTAGTGGTAGTTTGAGTCTTGACTCAAGATGTTATTCTATGTGTACACCTATTCTCTCATGTTTAATTTCTTTGTATTTTAAAAATCTCTTTTATTATTTTCATGCACATATGTGAAATTTTCTCAACCCTTAAATATTATTCCCTCTTTTCCTAGAGTTTGATTTTATCTCAAATATTTTAACTTATTTCACATTTTATTTAGTCCTTTATTTAAATTTAGACTTAGACTTAGTCTAAATTTAGGCTTAGACTTTTGTTTTGTTTCTAAGTTTATTATTTACTGATTAATTAATACCCTGTCCTATCAAGGTCTAAGCATTTTATTAATTCTCTAGGCCATCTAGATTTATTTAATTACATTTTAATTACACAACGTGCCCTTCAAAACCCACCTCCATTCTCCAAGGTTGCCACTTGCCTTTGACTTGTTTTGGAATTTTTGTCCAACCCTTGGAGTCAACACTTCATTTGGTCAACCTTATGAGAGACTAAGGGCTTCTAAGGAATACGGATTCTTCCTTTTTGTGCAGCCTTTAGATTTCCTCTTGAACGATTATCTCAGTCTTCCCTCACGACATCGTGTATCTATCGAAGTAGGTAATCATTAACCTATAGTTTAGTTCATGGTAGGAGTGATAGTAGGCTATGATAGAGACGTTGCCACACCTCTCTCTCAAATGTTTGGTTTCTATGCATGGCCCCTTTACTCCTTATGTGAGTCGGATTAGCAAGCATCGTCAAGCCTGCATCCACTGACAAAAATAGTGTGAATAATCCATATACATAAATCATACTGTAATCAATCATATATCACATGTGTGTAAAATGAAATACTCAAACAAACACAATCCACTCCCTAAGTCAATCCAGAGTCCAAGGAATTCCATTGATGTCATCAACATCCATAACATGTCATGTGTTCTGTACACTCAGGGGAACTTGTCAATACATATATATATGAAAGTAACAATGAATCACAATACATCATCATCATCATCATCATATATAAATCATAATTGAAATGAAATCATAATGTACCATAACCGGATCACTTGCACGCAAGTGTCCTCAAAGAATAGGTCATTATAATTGTGATTAGTATAACAATATGTTACAGAAGAGATTTTGAAGAAGGGATATATATGCCCAAGTGTGTCACCTTGGGGTACCCTAGTATTATTTGTAAAGAAAAAAGGATAGAACATTGAGACTTTGCATTGACTTCAGGAAGTTGAACAAAGTGTTGATATTTTATGTAATTTCAAAAGTTATTCCAAAGTGTAATTGTGAAATGGTTTATTGATATGTCATGTCTTTTAGGTATTTTAGAGTATAAATAGAGCTTATACCGAGTCATTTTGATCACTCATTTGAATATAAGTACAAGAGAGTAGTACAAGCCTATCTAGGAGGCTATTCTTGGTTCGTGTCTTGATCTCTTTGGTCTTGATTTTGTGAAATAACATTTTATGACATTGTACATATTGGAGGAATCTATACTGAGGAAAGTTTGCAGGGTTTTATCCCCTTTGAGGGTTTCCCTGAGGATATATCTTGTTGTTCTATGGATATCTATCTTTCAGTTGTGATCCTTTTTCATATTGAATAATATATATATATATATATATATATATATAATCAACATGGTATCAGAGCTGGACCAATTTTAACTCCCTCACAGGAGGGCTTGAGAAAATAAGAGAGATATCTTTCATTTGGATTCATTGGGATTGATTTAAATAGTGAGAGAGATGGGAGCAATGAAGGAATTAATGTCAGGAGTAGTGGCACCTGTCGCTACAAAGTTGGCTCCATGACTGAAAACTGAAGCCGTCGAATGTAATTATGGAATCATAAATGGAAATCCCATATTTTTATCTCCAAAGTACAATGGATATGCCCTTGTCAAAGAAACACCTTGGGTGTAATAAATATGGAAAATGAGGTGAACGTTATAATTCTTCCCAATATAGAAGATCTGGTAGCCTGGTGCATTTGGTTAGTTCCAATAATTTATTTTCTCTTATAGGACGTGTGGAAGGCGTGTAAGAGGAGGGATTTTTGCATTCCAAGACATTCTCTTGTTTTGATGCAGGAGCATCTCTCCACGTCATCCATCCATCCAGTCAGCCACGTTGAGCGCACGCATTCAATGCTGAAGAGAGGCGTAGCCCTCATCTTTTATTTTGAATTGAATGTAATTTAATTGCTTAGGATGTTGAGCCATAGAGTCGTGCCTTTGCGCAAGCTGTAGATAAGATAGGCCTTTAATGTTTGTAAGGATGATATCTAGATCTATATGCTGGACTAGACAACCCATTCAATGTAATTGAATAGGGTAGGTAGGTTGGAGGGAAGAGCTCGAAGAGCCCCCTCAGGTAAAAGAGATTTTGTATCTCATTTTGGTAGTAGTGGTGAGAGAGTTGTAGTTGTAGTGGAGAAGAGAGGATTTGTGAGTAGAGAGCAGAAGAGAAGGAGCCGAGACCTTGTTACAGGTCGTGCTCAGGAACACTTTGTAAATACAGGTGTTTTCCATTTTAATATAAACATAAGCAGTTTTTCCTGCATGTATTATGTGTGTTGAATGCATGTCTGTGAGTGTTCTTATATGTTGTAGATGTATACTGTAGGTTTACATTTGCAGGAGTGTGTCTGATTTCAGGTGACTGTCTTTGAAGCTTCATACCAGGAGGGTGTGAACGAATGCTGTGGGTTCTGATAGCCGTGCACAGAGGTTGAACTTCTGAATTCTGCAGGTTTAGACAAAGATGTGCTGCGGCACAAGAACTGGAGTCAACAACTCAGGAAAGAACTCAAGGTTACTGAATACCTTGGAGGCAACGCTGTGTGGGAGAAGAAACAGTTGCAGACAGAAGCCCCGAGGAGTTCTGTGAAGCTCTACCAAGTGGGCATTGAGCATATGCATAGTGGTGCATTGAGAAGAACTTTGTTGTGAGTTTAGGAAGAAGAATCAGAATCACTGAGGATTCTGAGAGCTCTGCCAAGTGGGCATTGAGCAGGTGCAAGGGGTGCATAGGAGAAGAGGACAGAACTGCTGGAAGTTTTGGGAGAAGATACTCTGCCAGGTGGGCATTGAGTAGGTGTGCAGATAGGCACAGAAGAGGAGAGAACTCTTTGAGTTCTGGAAATTAGAGGAAGAATCCACTAAAGGATCTTCATAGGGTTGCTGAACACCCTGCAAAATCAGCAAGGGGTTTCTTGAGAAGAAGGATAGACAGGAGGGCATCCAAACATTCTCCATCTAAGGGAGAAGGAAGAAGGATAAAATCCCTTAGGGGTCTGAGCATGTGAGAATCTCAGGAGAGACAGCACTGTGTGTGTGTAAAGACTCTGCAGAGGCGCAGAAGTCCAAGAATCCCTTGGGGATTTGGAAGTGAAAGCTGAGGAGGAACAACGTTATCGAGAGCGCAGGAGAGGACTCAAATTCGTAGAGCTCGCAGAGGAAAAAGAGGACAAAGGTTGAGGCCTTTGAGTTTTGGTGAATTTTCCCAAGGCTGGGAAGAAAGCGCAACAACTCAAGAGGGAGAAACATCAGCCATTGAATCAGCCGAAATGATCTGGACTGTTGGAAGGTTTTCACGTCCAGAGAGCATCAGGAGAAGAGCATAGAAGGGGAGATTGTGGACCGACGGATGTTCACATAGATACCCATCAGCCGTCGGATCGGATAGGAAGGTGCACAGTGTTTAAAACATCAGGAATAGCTGAGGGGAAAATCTTGACGAGAGGCATGGCCATCGGGATATTAGCGTTCATGAAATCGGGAGTCACGAGGACAAGAGATCGGGAATTTTTATAGGAAAAGTCCCGGGAACGATCTGGATCGTCCGTTTGTGGAGACACGTGGCGGGGATCGAGCAACCCGTCGGTATATCGACTACCAGGGTTTTGAGTTGACAGAGGATTTATGTCATCGGAGCATCGAAAACTCTGAAACAAAGAGATTGGATCAGGGTCGTCCATCAGTTGGGGACATGTGGTAGAGATCCAGATTATCGGGAAAGTCCCAATAGAAGGTCAAATCAGTGCATTGGAGTCCGACGTTTCACGAGTCCTGAGGACAAGACTTCTGGGAATTTGAAGTCGCGAAACAGCGAGAGGCGATCAGGATCATCCATCTTGAGGGGACGGGTGGCAGTGATCGAGGCCTCCAGAAAAAGTCCCGATAGGAGAGCCACATTGGGAAATCGGGGATTGGGATATCGGGAATCCCGTGGACAAGAGGTTTACGCGTTTTAGCATTGCGATGTATGAAACCCCGAAAGGAGGTAAGGTTGCAGTCTTATGAGGACTAGTCACATGGACTAGGAGCCTAGCTAGGAGGGCTAACGCATAAAGAGTGCATCGACAAATTGGTGATTGAGAGATCACGGGGACAGAGATTCATGACATTGGGGATCACGAAACCCCGAAACCCAAAATCAAGATTGGGGAAGTTCACGGTTGAGTGCAGAAGACCATGGGGAAATTAAGGACCTATGGATCGGGTTTTCATCAGAGATTCCAGCAGGGAATCGAATGAGCCTCTTCGGCTCATGAAATGATTGATCGATCCTGTGAGCAGGAGTGCGAGGTGGTGTTCGTGTCTTACTGCATCAAGTGGTATTAGAGCGGGAACTTCACTTGTATATTTCAGGTGAAGCAAGAAGACAAAGGAGGAAGACAGAGCGTTGGAGACTCTGTAAGGATTTGTTTGCAGGTAGGCAACAATCCATAGACAATCGGGAGGACTGTGGAGGATGAAGCTGGAAACACTCTTAGTGTGGAGTGATAGCGACAGGTTTTCTAGGAGAGCAGAAAGGGACAGCGCCATGACTACTAAAGGCCATAGGCATGCTGGGAGGAAGAGCAAGGCAGAAAAGATTGCAGAAATGGATAAAGAGCTCACTGAAATAAGGGCAGACATAGAAAATCTTGCATTGCGGATGCAACAAAAAGCCAAGCCAAGATGGGTATATGAATGGACCATGAAGAAGCCGAAGATAAAATGGTCAGTCAAGGAGTTGATGGTCATAAGACAACAAAGGTTGTTAAGAGGGTGG
The DNA here is from genome assembly GCA_009831015.1 of Picea engelmannii. Taxonomy (NCBI): domain Eukaryota; kingdom Viridiplantae; phylum Streptophyta; class Pinopsida; order Pinales; family Pinaceae; genus Picea; species Picea engelmannii. The sequence goes on along the minus strand of ML825864.1, from coordinate 109,852 downwards.
TTGAGGTATGATGAAAACCTCGATGGACCAGAAGAAGAAATAGTTCAGATGTGTGAACCAGAGACTGGGAGAGGTCTCAATGATGAAGAAAATGAAATGGGATCAGCTGAGGATCTCAAGAACTGCCAGGAGGGCAGAGAGGAAATTCCCAATTGCCAGGTGGGCAACGAGTTGAGATCACTGCGGGATCTTAGAGACTGTCAGGAGGTTAGCCGAGGAATTTCACATTGCTAGCTGGGCAATGATATGAGGTCGCTGCGGGATCTCACAGACTACCAGGAGGGCAGCGAAAGGTTTCCAGTTTTCCAGGTGGGCAAGGAAACAAAGATGGAATTAGTTGATTCCATGGACTACCAGGAGGGCAGTAGAGATATCCCATATTTCCAGGTGGGCAGGAACGAACATATGAGACTATCTGAGAATGTCATAAACTCAGAGGTGAGTTTGGATCAGCAGGTGGAACTAAAAAAGGAGGAGGATCTGAGGGATATTTTGATGATTGGGGGAATCAAGGTATTCCTACCACTTGCCCAAGGAGAGGCAGAAATCTGTGTTGCATATGCAACAACAATAGGAGAATAGTCAGCTGTGACTGTCAGGGGAGAAGGATTGGATCAGACTTTGGAAGCTACCCAAGCAGGCGAAGAAGAAAATGAGCATTCAGAGGAGTGTCTCAATGCATTCAGCCAGGAAGCTGAGGAATTTGTAGCACTGAATCTGAGAGCAGAAGAACCAGAAGAGGAAAATGAGCATTCTGAGGAATGGCTCAGTATTTTCAGCCAGGAGACTGAAAAGAATATAACATGGGAGTTTGTAGTAGAAGAAGAAGAAGCAACAGACAACGTTAGTTTAGCTGATCTGTATGAAAAATTTGAATCCCTGGAGAGAAGGGTGAAAGTGCAGAGCATGCACATCCAACAGGTGAAGTTGGAATCTGATGAAGAAGAAAGCATGAGAGATCACGATGATCTACCCAATTGCAGAAAATTTTTGCAGCTGGGGAGATTGCAAAAACAGGACCAACCATTGGAGAAGATGGATGCAGTGATCAAGGATATCAGAAGGCTGATGTTGAGGTCAGAAGAAACTGCTAGCAAGGAGAAGCTGATCAGAAAGGAAGAAGCAACAGTAGCAGCAGCATGGAAGCAGCAGCAGCAGCAGTAGGGAAATGGAGCAGATGAACAACTCCAGAGGATGATTTGGGATCCAGGAGGATTTCAACATCAGATATGGGAAGCTCATGAGCAAGAGATCATGCATTTTGCAGCTAAGGAGTATGATGCAGGAGCATCTCTCCATGTCAGCCTGCCATCCAGCCAACCACGTCGAGCGCACACATTCAATGCTGAAGAGAGGCGTAGCCCTCATCTTTTATTTTGAATTGAATGTAATTTAATTGCTTAGGTTGTTGAGCCATAGAGCCGTGCCTTTGCACAAGATGTAGATAAGATAGGCCTTTAATGTTTGTAAGGCTGAGATCTAGATCCAGATGCTAGACTAGACAGCCCATTCAATGTAATTGAATAGGGTAGGTAGGTTGGAGGGAAGAGCTCGAAGAGCCCCCTCAGGTAAAAGAGATTTTGTATCTCATTTTGGTAGTAGTGGTGAGAGAGTTGTAGTTGTAGTGGAGAAGAGACGATCTGCGAGTAGAGAGTATAATAGAAGGAGACGAGAACTTGTTACAGGTCGTGCTCAGGAACACTCTGTAAATATAGGCGTTTGCCATTTTAATATAAACAGAAGCAGTTTTTCCTGCATGTATTCTATGTGTTGAATGAATGTCTATGATTGTTCTTATATGTTGTAGATGTATACTGTAGGTTTGCATTTGCAAGAGTGTGTCTGATTTCAGGTGAAGGTATTTGAAGCTTCATACCAGGAGGGTGTGACAGAACGTTGCGGGTTCTGATAGCCGTGCACAGAGGTTTCACTTCTGAATTCTGCGGGTTCAGACAAAGATGTGTTGCGGCACAAGAACTGGAGTCAACAACTCAAGAAAGACCTCAAGGTTACTGAATACCTTGGAGGCAAGGATGTGTGGGAGAATAAACAGTTGCATACAGAAGCCTTGAGGAGTTTTGTGAAGCTCTTCCAAGTGGGCATTGAGCATATGCATAGTGGTGCATTGAGAAGAACTCTGTTGTGAGTTTAGGAAGAAGAATTAGAATCATTGAGGATTCTGAGAGCTCTTCCAAGTGGGCATTGAGTAGGTGCAAGGGGTGCACAGGAGAAGAGGACATAATTGCTGGAAGTTCTGGGAGAAGATACTCTTCTAGGTGGGCATTGAGCAGGTGTGCAGACAGGCACAGAAGAGGAGAGAACTCTTTGAGTTCTGGAAATTAGAGGAAGAATCCACTAAAGGATCTTCACAGGGTTGCTAAACACCCTGCAGACTCAGCAAGGGGTTTCTTGAGCAGAAGGATAGCGAGGAGGGCATCCAAACATTCTCCATCCGAGGGATAAGGAAGAAGGATAAAATCCCTTAGGGGTCTGAGCGTGTGAGAAGCTCAGGAGAGACAACACTGTGTGTGCGTAAGGACTCTGCAGAGGCGCAGAAGTCCAAGAATCCATTGGGGATTCAGAAGTGAAAGCTCAGGAGGAAAAACATTATCGAGAGCGCAGGTGAGGACTCAAATTTGTAGTGCTCGCAGAGGAAAAAGAGGACAAAGGTTGAGGCCTTTGATTTTTGGTGAATTCTCCCAAGGCTGGGAAGAAAGCGCATCAACTCAGGAGGGAGCAGCATCATCCGTTGAATCAGCCAAAAAGATCTAGACCGTTGGAAGGTTTTCACGTCAAGAGAGCATCAGGAGAAGCACACAGGGGGGGACATTGTGGACCATTGGATGTTCACATATATACCTGTCATCCGTCGGATCGGACAGGAAGGTGCACGGTGTTTAAACCATCGGGAATAGCCGAGGGGAAAATTCCGACGAGAGGCATGGCCATCGAGATATCAGCGTTCATGAAATCGAGAGTCACGAGGACAAGAGATCAGGAATTTCTATAGGAAAAGTACCGGGAACGATCTGGACCGTCCGTTTGTGGAGACACGTGGCGGGGATTGAGCGACCCATCGATATATCGGCTACCGGGGTTTTGAGTTGACAAAGGATTTCTGTCATCAGAGCATCGAAAAATTTGAATTAAAGAGATTGGATCAGGGTCGTCCATCAGTTGGGGACATGTGGCAGAGATCCAGATTATCGAGAAAGTCCCGATAGAAGGTCAAATTAGTGCATCGGAGTCCGACGTTTCACGAGTCCTGAGGACAAGACTTCTGGGCATTTGAAGTCGCGAAAAAATGAGAGGCGATCAGGACCGTCCATCTTGAGGGGATGCGTGGCAGTGATCGAGGCCTCCAGAAAAGGTCCCGATAGGAGAGCCACATCGGGAAATCGGGGATCGGGATATCAGGAATCCCGTGGACAAGAGGTTTATGCATTTCATCATTGCGATGTCTGAAATCCCGAAAGGAGGTAAGGTTGCAGTCTTATGAGGACTAGTCACATGGACTAGGAGCCTAGCCAGGAGGGCTAACACGTAAAGAGTGCATCGGAAAATCGGTGATCAGGAGATCGCGGGGACAAATATTCGTGACATTGGGGATCGCGAAACCCCGAAACCCGAAATTAAGATCGGGGAAGTTCACGTTTGAGTGAAGAAGACCGTGGGGAAATTAAGGACCTGTGGATCGGGTTTTCATCAGAGATTCCAGCAGGGAATCAAATGAGCTTATTCGGCTCATGAAATGATTGATCGATCTTGTGAGCAGGAGCACGAGGTGGTGGTTGTGTCTTAGTGCATCATGTTCTCAACACCTTTATTATCCAATTGCACACTTTTCTTGATTATTTTCATATCAATGTATATTCAGACAACAACTACAAAACAAAAGAGGTGGCAACCATTTTGGTTAAAAATTAGTTGGTGATTGATAGCGGAAGACTTATGATGTGTGTGGTCATGGCTTATTCGTTTCTAGGAATGGCTTGTTTAGGCTCTACTATGGTGGGGAGCGATCTTACATAATTGGAATTAAGTATAATACTCAATATTGTCTCTGAGGTTCATTCCATTTGGAAAGTGAAGAAGCCAAATGAATTATCAAGTGCTCGTCCTCCCAACTTTAATCTGGAGACCAAATGGTATGACATAGAATTGTCCATGGTGTCCAACATATATATATAGAGAAACATGATGAGGGAGACCCAAAGTTGTGCGTTCTGGAAATCCTTGAAGCTCAGGGCCCCTACAATGCTTGTGATCCTATGAAAGTCTATGACTTTCTTTAAAATATCATAGGCATGGTTTCATGTTGTGGAGTTTTCAAAGTTGGTGGAGATATCATGATACCATAATACAAACTCTATGGAAATTTGTGACATGTTTCCATTGAGTTTCCAAAACAGTGTAGCTGCCAAGTAGAAGGATCCATCGAAGTGTTGTATTTTAAGTAGTTTATTTGATCGATGGTTTCAACGGTAGACTTGGGTATCAGTGTGCATAGTCTTTTTAGTGAACAAATATCATCTATCTGAAGTGAGGATAATCAATATAAGGAATCTACCTGGTGAGTTGGTAAAAAATTAAGAATTAAAACATTGAATGATGGTGTGAAAACTCATGGGATCGGATCGATTAGGTGATCACGGGAAGGACAAAATGGGATTTTCAATTTTCAATCTATTTAATTTTGGATGTGACTATGTGCACCAAGTGGTGTTGGTAGCGGTGAAAATGACCGATGGAATCGTTTCAAAATATCCATGTAAGGGAATTACCATGAGGAAGAGAAATAATATTGCATTATTTCAAATCCTCCAATGTAGATGATGACACTATATATTGATAAAATGCCAATGGGTTTATGAGCATGAAAATGTTCTGGTAGGAATTTTTATAATGTGAAATGAGAATTCCTTTGACAACAATATGGTGTGAATAAATATGTTAGAGAAGCCTATACAAGAATATATTGTCATGACTATTTTATGATACCAAAAATGATCCAATACGTGCAAAATAATCCTGTAGGGGCCATCCCACCTGTTATCACAAGAATTTGCAACATATATCATTGGAATCAGACAATGATTCAGATCTGACCTTAGGAGCATCTTGTTGTAAATCATGTGGCATTTTCCCCATGATTTCCAAATGAAAACAAAAATGTTTGGGTTTGCATAGTCAAACCACCCTCAAATCAAATTAAGTCGAGCCACATGTTGCGCCCGTATTAGCCACAAAAGAATATTTGCATGGCCTTGAGGCGTCAGGATTCACCCAAATAAAGTTGTTGGTGCCGCCTAGAGTATTCATGGATGTCAGGCCCCGTTATGATTCTGATGAAGGTAGTTATTTACATTTACTATATAAATGGATGGGTACTGGGCTTATTCTCATTACAGTCTGAGGGTGATTCCTAGTGCTAACATAAATGGCGCCATTGCTGGGGATGGATTTGAGCAGGTTGAAGAGCTCCCTGGGAAGAAAGACATAGATCCAACTCTTGATGGTAAACGAGAGAGGGATATGGAAAATTTATTGTAATCATCTACCTGGTGACTCCACAATTAGAGACTCCACTGGGGAGGATCCTACTGACAGAAAGCTGAAGGGAATGACTAGGTATCAGCTTATGAGCTTTCTTCATGAACTTTTGTTATTCTTTATCAACTCATTTTTTTTTCCCTTCACATATAAAGAGGATCATATTGTGTTTTGTTTATTCGATTGATCACCAATATTCCTTTATATATCCATCCTTGGAAGAAGAAGACCTTCTTTCTTCCTATGTTGTAGATGCTGATATTATATCCTCAACTTAGCCTATTCATAAAGATGAGCTTCATATTGAAACCCCTCTTGAACTCAATCACTCTTGTAGCCCCGAGGAGGTTGAAACTGATCCATAGCCTCCTTAAATCTCATCACATCCTACTGTTACTATTGATCCTTTCCATCAATGTGATAAGCCTCATATTCAACCCACTAGTTTTCAAACTAGAATTAGAGACAAGATGTTTAAACCTTTACAACTTCCATATCATTGTCATCCTTATCCTCCTGATTTATTTAAGTACTTCCCCCATTTTTCTGGAGAGGATCCTGTTACAGCTGTGAGGCATGTGGAGGCCTTTGATAACTTTATTGATTGGTTTGAGATAATTTATGAGGATGTTACCATGAGGTTGTTTTCCAAATCCTTGTTAGGAGATGTTGGTGTATGGTGTAAGGGTTTTGGAACTGACTCCATTGGTTCCTGGGTTGAATTATGCAATATATTTTTAAGGTATTGGGGTGAGAACAAGTCATTTGATCAATACCTTGATGAGTTCACTACTTTGAGAAGGGGAAAAAGGGAGGTTATGTCTGCTTTTAATCGAAGGTTTCATAGCTTGTATTGCAGCTTGCCCCTGGAAATCAAACCTTCTGAGGCCGTTGTCATGGTGTATTACATAGTGTCTCATCACTCTGACCTTGTTTTTTTATCTTAGGGAAAGAAAATCTACATATTTATCACATTTGTTCATGGATGTTGAGGAAGTGGAGGAGAACGTCCGAGCTTGTGGTAGGATTCAAGGTCAATATCATATCAACTCTGGAAATGAGGGGGGTTTTAGCTGTTGTCCCTATGAAGGAAAGACTGTGGATGATTTTGTCGTTGAAGCAAGTATCAATGAGCATCCCTTTATTGATGAAAATCATGTGTATGAATAGTTGGAAGAAACAGTTATAACTGTTCCTAAAATGATTATTTTTAACAGTTATATTCTTGATGAAATTATTGTTTTAAAGGTTGATCATGGATGTAAAGGGCAACCCATTTTTGATCAATATTCTAGTGATGATGAGAAACAAGATTATCTTATATTTGATCACTATGAAGATAGTAAGGATGATGCAGAGGTTGGCCTTGTCACAAAAGACATAACCTGGAGTTTTGATAAGGAGCAACCCTTAGTTGAGGCATGTGAAGAGATCGTTTATTCGCAGCCCGAAGTAAATCCACAATCATCAGTGAATCAACAACCACATATGTCCATCCTTCTTCCACTCATACCTACAGTTCACAGTAAGCATCTATTTGACCCACAGATGTCTATGGCTGTCATTCAATCAAGCATGCCTGTAGAGGACATCAAACAAGATGTCAACAGTTTTGAAACAATGAAGGTAACCTTTCATAAGTTAATCATGTGTTGCCTACAGTTTCATGACTCTGTCGATGAATACATAAAGTTGCAATTTTGAAATCCTTTGGAGCATGCAGGCTTGATCTTTTTATCAGCATTTGAAGGTAATATGGGTGACCATAAGAATGAAATTAGCCAGATATCACACATTCCTTGTTTCTTATGGATAATTTGCGATGATGTGAAGGATTCAGTTATCAAACAGTTTGAATGGCTATGGTGGAAGTTTGCCTTCACCTAGCCATTTGTAAAAGTTAGTTAGTTTAGGTTGTGTACATAAATAATTTCCCTCAGGATCAAGTGTGTTTGTTTTTTATTTTAAAATAGAATAGCTTAAGTTCTCAGTTTGTTGCCTTCAGAAGGATGTTTTTTGTGCATGAATCCATAGTGCAACAACTAAGGCACTGTAACCACTTGTTCTTGGAAGATCATAGGGAGCATGCCATCCCCTGTGGAGCCAGATGTTATTACAAGAATTTGCAGCATATCTCATTGGAATCAGATAGTGATTTAGATCTGACCTCAAGAGCATCTTGTTGTAAATAATTTGGCATTGTGCCGATGATTTCCAAAGGGAAATGAAAATGTTTGGGTTTTCACAGTCAAACCACCCTCAAATCAAATTAAGTCAAGCCACCTGTTGTGCACGTATTGGCCACAAAAGAATATTTTCATGGCCTCGAGGCTTCGGGATTGACCCGAAGAAAGTCATTGGTGCTTCTTGGAGTATTCATGGATGTTAGGCCCTGTTCTAATCCCGATGAAGGCAGTTATTGAAAATAAGGGAGGTGGATGAAACCTTGTCTTAACACATAAATGGAAAGCCAGAAAGACTGGCAGATTTAGAGCTCACGTCTAACAATAGAAGATTGTCTGCACAGTTTGAAAGAGAAGATGTCGACTAAAAACTTTGAATGCAACAATCCGATCACACTCTTGATGGTTGCAACAATTCTTCTTATATATAGGCAGTTTCGATATTTTGTAAAGGTCGAATGGTTGAGCTAGGATCCCTGCTATTGTAATATTTTGATTGAGAACAACTAGTTCTCTGGTTATGTATTTGTTTTTGAGACATATTGGTTAATCTAAGTCATCTTTCTTACTCCATATTATTTTCCTCTTATACTGAGAGAGTTCATGTTTGATTGATTCACATGGATTGTTGTAACTTTATTATGGTAAATGTTTGATTATAGTACTCTTATGATTTCTTTCAGCTTCCTTGAAATTTGAATCCAAGAGGACCTTGTGTTTAATTTTTTCCTCCTTAGGCTATTGGAAGGCCTAATGTCCACGTCAGACCTCTAAACTCTCCTCACCAAAGTCTTCCCTCTATTCACCCTTACTCTAACTTATTGACTGATGTTGATTCCAGACCTCAATTGCTTATACATGCTAGTCCAGATTTATGAGTTAGAACATTATTATCATTTAGTATTCTCCATTTGACCACTTAAAACTCATTTACATTTACTGTATAAACTGATGGGTACTGGTCTTATTCTCATTACAGTCTGAGGTTGATTCCTAGTGGTAACACCACCTTCTTGTATGTTGTGGGCAACGTTAGCGCTCCATCATTTTGGTATGATAGCCTAAATGTTTTTGAAAGGCCAGGGATAAAGAGGAGTTGTGCAACTACCGGATTAATTCTTTGGGATTCAAACCTTGTCCATGGTTGGCGTTTTCATCTACTTGGAGCCAAGTTTTTGGCATAGTAAGTGTTAGTTATGATACAAATTGTTCAACATTGTTAAGTATGTCACGGTCACTTGAACTACTGGTGCATGTTTATGTCAAATGATATTAAACATAAATGCATATGACAACGTGTAAGATTGGTACGATTACCATGGGCAAAAGACAATAGAATAACTATGGTTTCAATGTTTTGGATTACCTACAATTTTTTGTTGGAAGAAATGACTAGGAAAGAGGTGATCGATTGAATGCAAATCCATTGTATAGCCAATCAAGAATGCAAAGCGAATCCTCTCGGATGGAAAGAACCCTGATTTAGGTGTTTGAGTTTGTGAAGAAGCATTTGGCCATATTCAAGGGGAAACAATGGAAAATAGGGAATGTTATTGTTGCATAGAGAGGTGCCTATCAAATTTGTTGTTCCAATTATAGAAGACGAGAGGAACTAGTGATGCACATGGTGTTCTATTGTGAATACTCTTTTAATTAATATGTTGATTGGGATACAGTCGTTCATGCATGCTATTCATGATAGAATCATGGTTCATAGAGGAGGCATCCAACCAGGAGGGTTGTGGTATGGATTTTTCATTAGTCATAAAGGGAGCAGGCACTGAGGAAGACTGGATAGTAGGGTTTTTTTTTAGTGACAGAGGGAGTTGGCCCTTGAGTTTGAAAAGAAGGATCTTAGTCTCATACATTACTATTTGGGATTAGAAGTATGAAAGATGAGAGCTTCCTTGATTAGGGAAAATATGTTGCGGAGATCTTGAAGAGGTTCAAGGTGTTGGATGGTAAACCAATGGCTACACCGATTGCATCAAATACATTTTTTTTGGATGATACGAAATCAAAGGCTATGGATGCTACATTATACAGGAATATGATTGGATCATTGATGTATTTGAAAAATAAAGGAACATATATATGTTTTGTTGTGAAAATCCTGAGTTAGTACATCGTTGATCCTAGATGTGTTCACCTGATTACAATAAAACATGTGGTGAGGTACCTTAAAGCTAGAATGGATTATGGGCTCAAGTATTTTGCAGACAGTGAGATCAATCTACTTGGATATTTGAATTCAAATTGGGCCGGTAGTTTTTCAAACTGGAAAAGTAGATTGGGATGTTTCTTCACTTTGGGATCTGGTATGATTTCATGGATCAGTAAGAAGAAATCATGTGTACCACTCATTGTGGTTGAGGCAGAGTATGGGGTAGCATATGCAACAAGTCATCAAGCACTGTGGCTTTGGAAATTAATAACTAGACTATTCAATATTTTGATGGAGGCAACATGTATCTTATGCGACAACCAGAGTTATATAAAGTTGTCTGAGAACCCGATGTTTCATGATAGATTGAAGCATATCGAAATATGGTATAACTATATCAGGGATATGGTGCAGAAGGGAGAAGTGATGCTCCAATATGTGACTACCGATGAATAGGTTGCAGATGTGTTGACAAAGCCGTTGTCAAGGATGAAGTTTGAGTACTTCAAGGACAATCTTGACGTAGTCCCTCTTCATAGGGAGTGATGGATTCAGATTTTATCACAGGGTAGTGGATGTCATGGTGACATGTTGTAGCTATTGGAGAGATACCCACTGGCCCTAGATGCATGTTCAAGAGATGAGGTACATATGTTATCACAGGGTACTAGAAGTCATGCATAATATATCCAAGTTTTTTGTGGGAAACTCGATAGTCTCATGATGACATGTTGTATCTATTGGATAGCTACCCACCAGCCTTGGATGCATGCTGTGAATTCACTATGGATTTCCTGTGATGTATATATTCGTGTGTTGAACAGTCAATGGTCATGAGCTCATGTGGATGGAGACATTGTTAGAGTCTATGCCGGATAGAATACCTTCCTCATTAAGAGCGATTGTTGAGATTTTATATAATTTCAGAAGTTATTCCTAAGTGTAATTTTATTGGTTATTCCTAAGTGTAATTGTGAAAGGGTTTATTGATAAGTCATGTATTTTAGAGTATAAATATAGGTTATATCGAGTCATTTTGATCACCCATTTGAATATAAGTACAAGAGAGTAGTATGCACTTATATAGGAGGCTATTCTTGGTTTGTGTATGGGTCTCTTTGGTCTTGATTTCATGAAGTATGACATTGTACATGTTGGAGGAATATATATTGATGAAAGTTTGCAGGTTTTTCTCACCTTTGAGGGTTTCTTTGAGGATATATATTGTTGTTCTATGGATTTCTATCTTTGATTTGTGATCCTTTTTCATATTAAATAATATATATATATATATATATATATATATATATATATATATATTTGTGATCCTTTTTCATATTAAATAATATATATATATATATATCATGATCATGATCTCTTTGATAATCTTAAAGATGCAAAAATATTCTCCAATATTGATCTCAGGTTAGGCTATCATCAGGTAAAAATTAGAGAGGAATATATTAGTAGAACTTCCTTCAAAACAAAGTATGGCCATTATGAGTTCACAGTTGTGCCATTTGGGTTGTCAAATGTACCTGTTGTCTTCATGTGTATAATTAATGGTATTTTTAGAGAATACTTAGATAAGATTTGTCATAAAGTTGGCTTAGGTTGATGGAAAGTTGGTTTAGATTGTTGGTTGTCATTAATGTCAACCATTGCAGAGTGATATTGTAGATTGATGTCAACCCTTGGAGAATTTCGGTAGTGAATTCCAGTAGCACAAAGGTATGGGTAAGGGACCCAAGTTTGTTTGATGTATAAAGGAATGAAGATTAGTGAATATGAAAGTACAACTATTCTATATGGATAGTACATATCATTCCATTTCTGGTGATATGTGGAATGTCACATAACCCATCACGGTTAGAGAGTTATGGCCATGTGAAGTTGGAGAACCCTCATGATTTATATAGAAGATAATAGAAGGTAAAAGATGTCAATTATTATAGAAGATCCTAGAAGAAGTGTACTATTCAAATTGATGATAAATAGGAGTTAATCATGGGTATAGTTGTTTCATAAAGAAAACAATTAAAAATAAATTAGTTGCAACAAGAAGTTGTGAGTTTGGTAATTGTGGTAAAGTAGTTGTGATGAGAAGATTGAATAGTCAAAGTGGTTGACCAATAAATAAATTAAATAATAAAGTGGTTGCAAAAGGAAGTTAGTTAAGGGAAAATAAGTTATGAATTGAATAATTATAGAAAAGTTAGTTACAACAAGAAGTTGTGAATAAAGAGAAATTATTTAAATAATTAAGTAGTCAAAGTAGTTGCAAAGAGAAATTATTTAAATAATAAAGTGGTTGAAACAAGAAGTGGAGAGATAACTATTTGTGGATAAATTGGTTGTAAGTGGATAAGTGGTTAGAAGTGGGTTAGCCCTAAAAGAAGGAAATTGAGTTAAGTTAGTTAGAAGGTAACCCCTGAGGAAGCTGCTTGGAAAGTATAAATAAGAGAGAAAGGCTCTCCCATTAGCACCTACCCTACCTATTTGAATATCATTGAATATCTATTTTGTGAAAGTTCTATTGTAGGTACACATTGATACATCAAGTTACGCAAGTCTGAGGTAGAAAAGGAAGGTTGACGACGAAAGTTTTAGAGCTGCAGAAATACTAAAAAAACCATATTTTTTGAGGCGTATGCGGGCTGATTATAGAAAGTTAGCGTACATACGTGGGATGCTAGTAGAAGAGGTAGCGTACTTATGCGATATGTACATGAAAAGGTAGTGTATAATTGAAAAATATCATGAAAAAAATGAGTGGATGTTAGTACCAGGTTCTTGAAGTTTGAAGCAAGTTCCAAGGTCATCATCCTACAGGTTCTCATGAGTAAAGGTATGTCCTTTATGTATTTGGTTTAGGCTTGAATCTTGGATGATATGGCACATTCTTATGGTATGTCTTGGAGGCCTTTGATGTACATGGTTGAGGGTTTTGGTTGTGAAGTGATAGTTAAGTTGTTGGTTAGTTTGAGGCAGATTTGTTGTAGTATATGGTTGGTGCATGTGTGAGTGTTATTGGTATATCTTAGAGTACATTGTGAGAGGATTTTGTTAGTGGTCTTGATATATGATTTGTACACACTTGAGTCTACATAACAATGGAATTTTGGCACATGGTTTTATGTAAGGGTTTATGGTATTTGGATCATGGATTGTGTTATGCATTGATAGAGGAATTTTGTTGGTTATATTGGTATATGTCTTTGATATATGGTTGAGATACATGCTGGCACATATATTTATTGAGTTTGTAGATACATGAGGTGTCTGGTATTTTGATGTTGGTACATCTTGATCCCGAGTCATAGTTTGACTTGTTCATACATCATTTGTACATGCGTGGTGCATTGTTAGAGACACTTTCTAGTAGTGTTGTTGATACATGTTTGGTACATGTGCAGTGTATTGTTAGAGGCACTTGCTAGTAGTGTTGTTTATACATGATTTGTACATGTGTGGTGCATTGTTAGAGGCACTTGCTAGTAGTATTGGTGACACATGATTGGTTCATGCTTGGTACATGTTTAGAGGCACTTGGTAGTAGTATTGATGACACATGATTGATACATGCTTGGTACATGTTTAGAGGCACTTGCTAGTAGTATTTGTGACACATGATTGGTACATGCTTGGTAAATGATGTCTAGAGGCACCTGCTAGTATTATTGTTGACACATGCTACATGGATGGTGTGGCCTTGATGCAGGAGCATCGACATCGAAATTCAATGAGGAAAGTGGACAACTCAAAATCTAGCGTGCACATTCACGATGACTTAAATTCCAAGGAGAGTGTGTCACCTTCACATTTTGAAAGCATTGTAATTAAGGCCATTTAATTTATTTAGGAAATAGCCATTGTATGAGCTTTAGGAGAATGCAATTACTTTAATTAGCTAGAGGATTGTACATATATTGAGCATTGACTCGTATCTATATTGTAAATTCTCAATTACTGTAATAATCCTTAGTGGTAAATGTTTTAATTATGATATGATAGCACTTAGATAGGCTGGAGGGAAGGCTCGAGAAACCCCTTCATGTATAAATATATGTAATCTATGCCTGACAAAGGTTGTTGAGAATTTTTGAGATAACTACTAAAGAGAGTTGTTATTGTTGCTAAAGCCATTTTTTTGTTGCTGAGAGTTGTGAAGAAAAATATGAGAGATTTATGAACTCATGTACATATTTTTATCAATGAATATAACAGGAGAAGTTTGATTTCAAATGTATGGTGTCATTTATTTCCGAGTTCATTGTGTACATGTGGTGTTTTTATGTTTTCTATGTTTTATATGTCCAAGTATACATTTCATGATTTAGTGTGTGAATCATTGATGTTCCATAAGTTTCAATTGTTTCTCTTCTAAAACTATAGCATAAGTAGTGCACAGTGTTCGCGAGGAGTATCAAGGAAGAGTCATGTCTGACTAAGAATCTCAGAAGAGATAGTGTGAAGCTTTGAAAAAAACAGATGGAAGGAGTGCACAGATACGCAGTGGAGTATAGAAGTTTGAATAATACCCATGCAAGGTGTCCACCGGGGCGACACTTAGTCGAAGTGTTGAGGAAGTCTCAAGGAAGATGAATACAAGGAGTGTGTAGGGAGATTTTTGAAAAATATCTAAGTTTGGAGCCTTTCAAAAGTTCATAGGGCGCAAAGAGTGTGTGAGAGGTTCGAATCACCTCGAGCAATGAAGCTCAAGAGAAATAGCAGAAGGAGTTTTTCTTGGAGGGAGTAATTTATCCCATTTGAAGGTCGAGTAGATGAGATCCAGTCAGGGAAGGCCAAGATCTCTTATGACCATCATATTTTGATAAGTAGAGCAAGGTTTAAACCCTTGAAGTCCTTCGAACTTTGTGATTTCGACAATTTTTTTGTGTTGGGCACAAAATAGACAAAACTCCCGAAGTTTCGGAGTTCAAAATAGATCTAGACCATTGGTCAAAGAAGGACACGTGGAGAGCTGATCTAGCCTCCACCATTTCAAAGTTCAAAAGTTGTAATGGGTTGTGTTGTGAATACACCCAAAGTCTCAAAGCCCATAATAGATCTGAGTCGTCCATCCACCAAGATGTGTGGAACATCAATTGTGACCCTTCATGAGTTCTCTTGTTTGACACTCTGGGGGATTTGAGGTGTGACGCTTCGGAATGTTCCAAAGTCTAGAGTTGTAGAGCTGATAGGGGCTATCGATCTATGGTAAGCATCAAAATCGTTCGGTCTGTTGTTTCAGAGTTCAAAACTCTAGGGATAAAGTGTATTGGAGTGGGAGAAATATTTGAAGCACGAAATCTCGAAGTCCTTTCCAACCATAGATCACAATAGGTGTTGTGGACCATTGATCCCCTCCGCAGTTCGAAGATCCTTGAATTCAGCATTCGGGACAAACGTTGTGTGTTGCTATTGGATCTCTCGAAGCCCAGAAGTCTCGAATTCCTTGAAAATTTGAGAGTTGGCCCAAGGTTTTGGCCTAGAGTCACGTGGAGGACTTCACTGGTATATAAAGACCCTCATAGACTTGGTTTTACACATAGGGAAAGGAAATAAGTCCCGTGAAGCATATTTCTAAGGTTTCATAGAGGACAAGAGGGATAATTCAGCTGCTTGCTGTGAACGGTCCTAGACTGGGAGTTCGCAAGAGCCCTAGGAGGTGGTGGGGGTTTTCTTCAAGTGGTATCAGATCCCAAATCAAGCTCTATGTGAAATAAAACTTGGAACCATGCCGCCAAGAAAACATAGAGGTAGACATGTATCCAATCCTGCTATGGAAGAAGAGATGAGATGACTTTGTGCGATATTGGACGCCATGGAGATGACACAGAGAATATAATCTAATGTTTGTGACATCAGTGAGGCTGAGAGTGAATATGTTGAAGCTAAAGAAGTTGTAGGAGAACAAGCAGAAGAGGAGAGATTGCTGAGAGTTGTTGTTAAGATGGGAACCATAGAAAAAATAGAAGTCCCAATGTATGAAGGTAACTTAAAGGTAGAAGAACTACTCGACTAGGTAAATGATTTAGAAAAGTACTTAGACTATGAGGAGATTGATGATGAGAAGAAGGTCAAAGCATGTAGTAACCAGGTTGAAGGGACATGCATCGTTATGTTGGGATGAATTGCAAGCTCACAGAAGATGCAAAGGTAAGTCCAAAATTAAGGATTGGGATAGAATGGTAGCTAAATTAAAGGCTAAGTTCATACCCAAGGATTATCAGATAAATTCGTTCAGAAAGATATAGAATATGAGACATAACGGTTTGACGGTAAAGGAGTACACCGAAGAGTTATACAAATTGAACATAATAGTAGGACATAGGGAGAATGATGAAGAAAAATTTGTCAGGTACATCAATGGCCTGAGATATGAAATCCAAGATGAGATTATCATGATGACAATGAGAACAATGGAAGATTATTATCAGGTATCCCTAAAAGCAGAAGATAAGTTGGTTAGGAAACAAGGTCAATGAAAGAAAGGAAACAGTCCTAACAGAGGTAGAGGAACTATCAGAGAAAAGTTACAGAATCCCAGAGTAGAAACTAGAAGATATCACAGTCAAACAGAGAGAGGAGGAATCTATATAGGAGGACACTTTGGTGTAAGAAACTCTTTTCCTAGAGGAAGAGGCAGAGGAGGAGAAGTGAAGTTTTATGCCTGTGGAAAGACATGGAATATGTCTTGGGAATGTCCTAAAAAGAAGAAAAATTCAGGGACTGGAGAAGCTCACATTTCTAAATCACAAAAGAGGAATGTGGAAGTAAAAACAATGGAAGAAGGAAGATCACTCATGATGATAAACTTTCTCATGAAACTAGAAAAAGAGGTAAGAGAACCAAACCATAGAAACAATCTGTTTAGAACTGCTTGCAATGCCAAAGATAGGGTATGCAAGGTGATCATAGAAAGTGGAAGAACTGATAAATTTGTATCCAGAGAGATGTTGGAAAATCTAGAGCTAGAGACAACTACACATCTAAATCCATACAAAGTTTTGTGGTTGCAGAAAGGACACCAAGTCATGGTAAGTCGACAATGCAAAGTTGAACTTAAAATAGGTGGTTATAAAGATGAAGTTTTGTGTGATGTCATACCTATGGATGTTTGATATGTTTTGTTGGGAGACCATGGAAATATGATAGAAATTTTATACATGATGGAAGAAAAAATACTTACACCCTTGAGAAGAATGGATGCAAGCATATGTTACTACCAATAGAAGATAAAGGAGTCAAAGAAGAAGTTATTCCTAGTATAATTCTCACGAGTGGGAAGGAACTCTTGAACAAAGTCAAGAAGGAACAAGAAATGCAGTTTGTTGTGGTAAGAAAGCCAAGATTCATTCTTACAAACACTTCTATGGATGATTTTCTTGTGGAAATTCAGGAGTTGTTGGATGAGTTACCTCACTCTTTACTGCCCATTAGGAGTATCAATCACCACATTGAAGTTATTCCAGGAGAAAGTTTTCCAAACAAATAAGCATATAGGTTGACACCTCAAGAGAATGAAGAGGTCAAGAATCAAGTCCAAGAGTTGTTGGATAAGGGTTTGATCAGGTAAAGTTTGAGCCCATGTGCAGTACCAACTGTGTTGAGTCCAAAGAAACATGGAGGTTGGAGAATGTGCACAGATTCAAGAGCCATCAACAAGATAACCATCAGGCATAGATTCCATTTACCCAGAATGGATGATCTTATGGATTTCTTGAGTGGAGCAAGTTATTTTTCTGAGGTAGACTTGAAGAGTGGTTAGCATCAAATAAGGATGAGATAAGAAGATGAATGTAAGACAAAATTCAAAATGAATGAAGGATTGTATAAGTGATTGGTTATGTCGTTTGGTTTAACGAATGCATCAAGTACATTTATGAGGTTGATGAATGAAGTACTCACATATTTATAGGTAAGTTTGTAATTTTCTATTTGGATGATATCTTAATCTTTAGTAAGACTAAAGGAGAGCACTTGAGGCATTTAAAGATGGTATTGAAAAGACTGCAACAAGAGAAGTTGTTAGTAAATTTGGGGAAATGTTATTTCATGAAGACAAAACTTATATATTTGGGGTTAGTAATCTCTTCAAACTAATTGAAGATGGATCCAGAGAAGGTGAGGGAAATCAAATATTGGCCTTCTCCAAGAAGTGTGTTTGAAGTAAGAAGTTTTCATGAGTTGGAAAGTTTTTATAAGAATTTCATCAGGGATTTCAACAGTATTTGTACGTCCATACTAGACACCATAAAGAAAAAACACATATCTTTTAATTGGGCATAGGAAGATAAAATATGATTCAGAGTATTGAAAGAGAAGATAACAAAAAAACAATTTTGGTTCTGCCAGATTTTAGAAAGAAATTTCAGGTTAGATGTGATGCAAGTGGAGTAGCCATTGGCGCAGTTTTAATCCAAGACAATAATCATGTTTCTTTTTTCAGTGAGAATTTGAATGATGTTAAGATAAAGTATTCCACGTATGACAAGGAATTTTACGTTGTGATTCAAGCTTTAAAAAAATGGAGCCATTACCTTATCCTGAAGGAGTTTTTATTGTATTCGGACAATCAAGATTCACAATTTGTAACCAGACAAGAGAAGTTGAACTAGAGACATGCCAAGTGGGTAGAATTCATGCAAAATTTTACTTTATTTTATTAATAATATTAGTGGAAGCACTAACAAAGTTGCATTTGCTTTGAGTAGGAGATGTTTGATCTTGCAGGAATTTCAACTGGAGACCTTGGTATTTGAACACCTCAAGGAGATGTATAAACAAGATCCAGATTTCAAAGAAGCTAATGAAGCATGCGATAACCCTTTGCTAAGGGAAAAAATTAGTGGATGGAATATCTAATCCAAGGTGGAATTTTATTTAAGGGGAGTCAATTATGTATCCTGAGATGTTCAATGAGGGATAACTTGTTGAAGGAAAATCATAGTGGAGGATTGGATGGACACATTGGCCATGATTAAACGTATGCACAATTAAGTTCTTCATACTATTATCTAGGTATGAGATCTAATGTGAAGAGATTTTTGGAAAGATGTATAATCTACCAGTATGCCAAAGGAAAACAACAGAACACTAGACTATATCATCCATTGACTATTCTAGAGAGGCCGTGGAATGCTATAAGCATGGATTTTGTTTTGGGATTACCTAGAAACCAGAAGGGAAGTGATTCAATCTTCATAGTGGTTGAAATATTTTCAAATATGGAACATTTCATTATGTGTCACAAAACCAGGGATTCTACCCACATAGCAAATTTTGTTTTCAAGGAGATAGTGAGATTGCATGGATTGTCAAGGAGCATAGTTTCATATAGAGACACTAAGCTTGTGGGACACTTTTGGAGAACATTGTGGAAGAATATAGGGACAAATATGTCTCTCAGTTCATCATATCATCCTCAAACAGATGGATAGAATGAAGTGGTAAATCAAAGTTTATGGAATTTGTTGAGGAGTTTGGTCACTAACCATAATAGCCAGTGGGATCAAATTCTACCCCAAGAAGAGTTTGCGTATAATGAATCATCGAATAGGAGTACTAGTAAAATCCCATTCCAGATAGTGTACAGGATGCATCCAATAGGAATCTTAGAGTTAAGGTATTTCGGACAAGATGAGTTCTGAAGCACAGGAGCAGAGGAATTTGTTTCAATGATGCAAAAGTTGCATGACCAGATCAAGGAATAGCTACAAAATAACAACCAAAAATACAAGAGACAAATAGATCAGAGAAGAAGGGAAGTTAATTTTGAAATTGGAGATCAAGTTTTATCACACCTGAGAAAGGAAATATTCCTGAAGGGTAAATATAACAAGCTAAAGATGAAAAAGATAGGACCATGTAAGATCCTCAGAACGTTTGTTGCAAATACTTATGAGATTGAGTTTCTAGAGGACATTGGAATACCACCAATATTCAATGTAGCATATTTATACCCTTACAATATGGATGATACAAAAGAGATAGATGGTTAAAAAAAGTTTCAGTGGAGGCAACATATTCCCACAACAGAGAAACCACAGATAGAGAAGATTTTGGACCACAGAATTGCTAAGAAGACCAGAAGGAAAATTTACTATGAGTATATGGTTAAGTGGAAATATCATCTAGTAGAGGTTGAATGTTGGTTAACTAAATATGATATCCAAAAGCATGGAAAAACAATGCAGGAGCTCATGGATAGGAGTCCATGAATCATTTTTTCTAGAGGAGTATGATGCAAGAGCATCACCATCAACATTCAATGAGGCAAGTGGAGGACAATTCAACATCCAACATGCACACTCATGATGACTTAAATTCGAAGGAGAGTGTGCCACCTTCACATCTTGAAAGAATTGTAATTAAGGCCCTTTAATATTTCAAGGAAAGATCCATTGTATGAGCGGTAGGAGAATGTATTTACTTTAATTAGCTGGAGGATTGTATAGATATTGAGCATCGACTCGTATCTATATTGTAAATTATCATTTATTATAATAAGCCTTAGTGGTAAATGTTTTAATTATGATATGATAACACTTAGATAGGCTATAGGGAAGGCTCGAGAAGCCCCTTCATGTATAAATATATGTAATCTATGCCCGAAATAGGCTATTGAGAATTTTTGAGATAGTTATTGAAGAGAATTGTTATTGTTGCTAAAGACATTTTGTTGTTGTTGAGAGTTTTGGAGAAAAATATGAGAGCTTTATGAACTTGTGTACATATTTTTATGAATGAATATAATAGGAGAGGTTTGATTTCAAATGTATGGTGTCGTCTATTTCTGAGTTCATTGTGTACATGTGGTGTTTTTCTATTTTTTGTGTTTTATATGTCCAAGTATGCATTGCATGATTTAATGTGTGAATGTTTTATTTTCCATAAGTTTCAATTGTTTCTCTTCTAAAAATTTGGTGAAAGGAGTGCAAAGTGACTGCAAGGAATGTGAAGGAAGAGTCACGTTTGACTCAAAAGCTCAGAAGAGATAGCGTGAATCTTTGGAAAAAACAGGTGCAAGGAGTGCACACATATGTAGTGGAGTATAAAAGTTTGAAGAAGACTCGTGCAAGGTGTGCATCGGGCCAACACTTAGTCGAAGTGTTGAGAAAGTCTCAAGGAAGACAAATGCAAAGAGTGTGTAGGGATATTTTTGAAAAATATCTAAGTCTGAATCCTTTCAAAAGTTCATAGGGTGAAAAGAGTGCATCAAAGCTTTGAATCACCTCAAGGAATCAAGATTAGGAGAAATAACAACTGAATTTTTCCTTGGAGCGATAAATTTATCCCATTTGAAGGTTGAGTGGATGAGATCCAGTCATGGAAGGTTGGGATATCTTGTGACTGTCAGATATGGAGAATTAGAGTGGGGTTTAAACCCTTGAATTCCTTCAGAATTCGTGATTTCGAAAGTTTTTGTGTGTCGACTGCAAAAGAGACAGAACTCCTGAAGTTTTGGAGTTCGAAATCGATATGGACCATTGGTCAGAGAAGGACATGTGGAGAGAAGATCTAGCCTCTACCAATTCGGAGTTCAAAAGTTGTAAGTGGTTGTGTTGTGAAGACACCCGAAGTCCCGAAGCCCAAAATATATTTGAGTCGTCCATCCACCAGGATGCATGGACCATCGATTGTGACCCTTCATGAGTTCAATTGTTCGACACTCTGGGATATAGTGTATTGGAGTGGGAGAAATATCTGAAGCCCAAAATATTGAAGTCCTTTCCAACCATAGATCACGGGGGGTATTGTGGACCGTTGATCCCCTCTGTAGTTCGGTGATCCATGAATTCAACGTTCAGAAGGAACGTCATGTGTTGTTGTTGGAGATCCCTAAGCTCGGAGATCCGAAGTCCCAAATTCTTAATAAATTAGATATTTATCCCACGGTTTCATCCCAGATTCACGTGGAGGACTTCAGTGGTATCTAAACACCCTCTCAGACTTGGTTTTACATGGAAGAAAAAGGAAAAAGGCATGCGGCACATATTTTTGAGGGTTCAGAGAGGACCCAATACCTAATTCAACTCCCTACTATGAAAAATCCTAGACCAGTAGGTCGTGCAAGCCACGGGAGGTGGTGGGGGTTTGTGTCATGCATAGATATCTTGATATATTATTAAAAGCACATATTGTCCTTGGTGATGGTTATGAGGTATTGTGATGTGCATAGTTGATGCATTTGTAATGGCATAGGTTGTGTGAGTGATTGATGTACATGGTTGATAGTAAAATTTGAATGGTACAGGTTGGGACATGTTGCAGGTTGATGTTATAGAGGAAACAAAGGGTCTCAGTTTAAAAAATGTGAGAATCCTAGCTTTCTAAAGGTGTACACAGGCTGCAATATAGAAAGGTTGTGTATATCTACGGGTTTCAATATAGAAAGGGTGCGTACATATGCATGTTGTAATAGAATAAGGTCGCGTACATGTTGGTATCTATTGGTATAGACTGAGTACAAGTACATGTTGGTTATATGTTGTTGGTATAGGTTGGTATAGGTTTACAGTGGTATATCTCACAGTGATAGTGTGGTAGTGGTCTCATCATTTATTTGACACTTATATTTCAGGGTGGTCGGACGAAGCAAGGACAGGTGGTTGTAACCACCTTCCGGTGGTAGCCGAAGAACATAGGGGGTTGTAACCTCCTTCTGGTTGTATCCAGAGAATTGGGGAGTTGGAGCTTCCCTCAGGTTGTAGCTTGAAGATATAGGGGGTCAGAGCCTCCTTATAATTGCATTTGGAGAAAAAAGGAAGTTGGTGCTTCCGATGAAATTAATTCTTAAATACATATAAGAAAATAATTTCATGGTTTTCTCCCGCATTGGGTTTCCATGTAAAGTACTTGTTTAATTTGCATTTTGTGGATGTGTTTATTATTGTTTATTATGCATTGATGGATGGTAATGTTATATGATGCAATAACGTATTAATGATGAAATGATGAACATTGTTGAATAAGGTAAAAGAATATACATTCCAGTTAAAAGGATTAATAAGTGGTATAAATTTCTCATTATTGATTAACACCCCCTCCCAGTAATCCAACAATTGGAATCAATGCGGGTTCCTTCAAGAGACAATTTACCCACTGGAAGGAGGTCATGGAATATACTAAGAATGAAGTACCACATTTTAATGGTCATAATGGTCTAAAGTATGAGATGTAGATCATAGGGATGAAAACCTTTTTAGAGGCACATGCATATGATATTTGGTATTCAGTTGTGACAGGATATAATGCTACAAAGTGTTAGCACTGAGAGTCACCCTCAGATTGCAGGAGGCTAAGCCCAGTACCCATAAAAAATATTTGGTGGATGTTTGATTTATGTGAGTGGAGGTGAAATGGGGAAAACTCAATACAATAATGATTTCAACACAGAATGTGACAAGTAATGCACAAGGAAGTGAGGGCCTCATTAACTTTAGTAAGTGATTTGAGTTTAAGTGTGAGCAGAGGGAAGACTTAGTGAGAGGGGTGAAAAAGGATACTATGGGCATCAAGATTTCAAGAAAATTGGTGAAGAAAAACTCAGACTCAAGATCACTCTTGAGCTCAAGCTTCAGACACTGAAATATGTCCAAGAAACATAGTCACAACATCATAATAATCAAGCCTACATTATCATGCAACTGCAACAACTCGATTGGATCCTCCATGCTCAATTCATTCAATGTGAGAGGGAATAAGATAACAAGGTAGCTAACTAAAACTAGTCATGATACCACTATAATCAAACCTACATTACAATAGCATCACAAACCTCGACTGGATCCTCCATGCCTGAGTGTTTTAGCATAGTTTTTATAGATAAATGAAAAGAGGCTGACTTCTATTAATGTGAAAGTCTCAAATGTGATACAAAACTAGAGAACAACTTCTGGCATCAAAACATTACAAAATAGGGAGATCTTCTCAACCAGTTGACGACCTTAACAAAATATCAAAACTACTTATTTATACTCAGACTAGTCCCTGACTATCAGGAGTGTGATCTGATCACTACATTCAAAGCATTGTGTCTGAGCAGTCTTCTGTCAGACTGTGCATGTATCCCTCTATCAGACGTGATCTCAAATCGACCCAGGTTGGTAGGAAAATCTTCTCACAGGGGTACCATGGGATGACAACTCCAGATCCTCCACGCCTTCCATTTATGGGGTGAGCTGAGGATTCAACCACCAAACCTATTTTCATTAACTGCTTTTCCTCGGGGACTCAATGATAGTTAAAGATCAGGGGGATTCCATGTTCTGCTAGCAGTTCTTCAAGTCAACTCAACACCTTGAAACAATGATGGTCTCTCTGTGTAACCAATGCGGGCATCCTTGGCCTCTAGTGCAGATCTTATGAAATCCACACCTTTTTCTCCATGCTCCCAAAGATTCTAGTGCCAGCTTCTTCTCTACTGCACCTTTCCTGCATGCGACCTGGGGGCATGACTTGACACTCATCTCCAAAGGCTCTTTCATGATTTTTATTTTCGGGGAACTTGCACATTGATTCATGCAAATCATCCAATTCATGAAGTTGTGAATCCACTGCTCTCATTGCCACATGCCCCTCAAGATCTACAGTCCAGATTTCCTTCATCTTTCGGGAACTAGAAAATTTGCACACTCCTCATTCTAAATATCCCACAGTGACTTTCTTCGTATCTTGGATCCAGCGCCGCGTGTCCTTTTGATCAATGGTTCATGATGACTTTGGGTTTCAGGACTTAGAGTCTTCAGACGAATAACTTTAACAATATTTGAGGGTCTTGACTTTCATAAAAAATTCCCCACCGTCGATCTCTCCCAATGAGATCTGATGGTTGAGGCTTATCATGTGCTTGATATTTGTCTTTGGGATTTTTATCAGGCGCTATACTTCACGCAATTTTGGAATTTGGAATTCCCGTGAGCTACTTATCTAAGATGCTCCTGGAATATTCATCGTTGAAAAATTAAACCTGCCTGTTGCTTACATTTTCAGCCCGAAATAAGCTTCTTTTCAATACTGTGCTTGGATTCTTATGTGTAGACCATAGAATTGGTTTTCCTACGACCTTTTGACAGTTTTATGTGATAACATTTGGCTCCATAGAGGATGGCATGCTCCCTGCGAGATGCCAAGAACACGCATTTCCAATGCCTTAGTTGTTGGGTTGTGGAGTTGAGTTCAAAAACATCCTGTTGAGGACCACAGGCTGATATGTAAACTATATAACTGAAAATAAATATAACACACATGCTCCAGACAGAGTTTATTTATATACAATCCTAGGCTAATTGACTTTTTACAAATCACTAAGTGAAAGCAAACTTCCACCATAGCCACCCAGACTGTCTGGTAATATAATTCTTTTCTTTACTACAAATGATCCACAAAAGTCTAGGGAAGTATGAAAGTTGAATGAGAACATGGATTGGAACACTGAACATACCCCCAAATGATGATAAGATGAATAATTTTGTAGGCTTTAATGCTTTTGGAAAACACAACTCCATATATAACCCCACAGGGTCACAAAATTTATAATCATGAAAGATCAACTAGTAAGAAATTACCTCATGTCCTTCATTGTTGCTCACTCGTTGTTTGATGTTCTCAGAGTGTATAGGTGGGTGGAGAACTGATCTGGGTTGGCTAATCCCAGGTGATATATGCTCATTTACAGGCTCTGGACAAGAGATAAACTACACATTTAGCTCTTCCATTTCTCCTTCATGGCTCTCCCAAGGATCAGATTCATAATCATCATATACAGGAACCATGGAAAAGCTCTTCGCTTTGTCATGTTCACTAGGATATTCATCAAAAGTTGGTTGTTCTTGGTCAGTACTCAACATCACTTCTTCATCATAAGCAGGGCTTCCAAGAACATGTGTTTCAAGGACCGGAATATCCTTTTCATTTTCTTCGTAAGAGTGGTGAGAAAAATATGCCTTCAATTCCTCTATTCTTAGGGAAAGTGATTCTACCAGTTCTATCACCTCCTCCAAGGGATATCCCTCATTCTCACAGCTTTCGCAAGAATGAACTATGTCCTAAACACCATCTATATACTCCTCACAACAATTATGACAGATTAACTTAGAGGAATAATACTTTTGATAATGAGTATTAAAAGTTGCATGAAACTATTCCAGGGAGGATATGCTAGTAGGGGGCAAGGAGTGATGCCAGTCATGAGCATATCCTGGTAATGAGAACATGAAAATCTTCAATAATACATCCTCATTATGTATTTCCCACTGAAGGATGAGTTCATGAAACTCAAAGAGATGCTCGAGAGGGCTGTCATCTCTATGTTTTCTAAATATGGGCAAAAAACCACCCCACTCTCTATAGTAGGAACAACATTTGGAAAACCAGGAACAAAAGAAAAATTAAAAGGAGCAACCTACGAGCCAAGATGGATTCCATATGAAAATATGACTTCTTAAAACAATGGAGTTGCCACTGGATTCTTTAATCATGGAGTCACCGGGTGAATGATATGCAGTCTAAATGTGTCTGGTATTTGTTCACCATCAAAGGCCAGATCGGGTAATCGTCGTTCTCCCAGGGATATTTTCAATCTGGGACGACAACAAAAAACCTTCTTGATAATGATTTCTCTTCTTAATGATCCTCTCTGGGTCAACTTCAGGTGTATCCAGAGGAAGCTGTGGGGTAGACCTCATGTGTCTACCTATGGAAGCCACAACTGAAATAGTGGAGTTTCCATGGTGAAAGATAGTCAGTCAGAACAATGTGTCCATATTTTAGGAGCCACAACTAAAATAGCGGAGTCGTCAAGTGCAAGCTGCAATATTCAAGTAACTTATATCTAATGCACCTTCGGAATTAGAATTTCTTTGTCATTCTTACCCAGGGAAATGTCTTCAATTCATCCCCGACAATGATGCCATGAATGTTAACATTAAGAGTCACCCTCAGATAGCGAGAGGATAACCCCAGTAGCCATCAGAAATTTTTTGTGGATGTTTGATTTATGTGACTGGAGGTCAAATGGGGAAAACTCAATACATAAATGATTTCAACACATAACTGGACAAGTAATGCGCAGGGAAGTGAGGGCCTCATTAACTTCAGTCAATGATTTGAGTTAAGTGTCAGAAGAGGGAAGACTTAGTGAGAGGGGTGAACAAGGATGCTATGGGCATCAGGATTTAAAGTAGCTTGGTGAAGAAAACCTCATACTCAAGAGCACTCTTGAGCTCAAGCTTCAGACACTGAAATATGGCTAAGAAACATAGTCACGACAACATAAGAATCAAAACTACATTATCATGCAACTACAAAAACTCGACTAGATCCTCCATGCCCGATTCATTCAATGTGAGAGGGAGTAATATAACAAGGAAGATGACTAAAATTGGTCACAATACCACTGTAATCAAACCTATATTACAATATCATCACAACCCTCGACTGGATCCTCCATGACCGAGTGTTTTAGCATAGTTTTTACAGAGAAATGAAAAGAGGATGACTTCTATTAATGAGAAAGTATCAAATGTGATACATAACTAGAGAACAACTTCTGGCATCAAAACATTACAAAATAGGGATCTCTTCTCAACCAGTTGATGACCCTAACAAAATATCAAAACTACTCATTTACACTCAGACCAGTCCTCGACTATCAGGAGTGTGATATGATCACTACATTCAAAGCATTATGTCTGAGAAGTCTTCTGTCAGAATGTGCATGTATCCCTCTACCATAAGCGAGCTTAGATAAATATGGGTTGGTAGGAAAATCTTCTCGTAGGGGTACCATGGGTTGACAACTCCAGATCCTCCATGCCTTCCATTTATGGGGTGAGCCAAGGTTTCAACCACCAAACCTATTTTCATTAACTACTTTTCCTCGGGGACTCAACGAGACTTAAAGATCAGGGGGCTGCCATGCAATGCTAGTGGTTATTCAAGTAAACTCGACACCTTGAAACCATGATGGTCTCACTATGTAACCAACGTGGGCATCCTTGGCCTTTAGTGCAGATCTTGTGAAATTCACACCTTTTTCTCCGTGCTCCCAAAGCTTCTGGTGACAACTTCTTCTCTAATGCACATTTCCTGCATTTGACCTGGGGCCATGACCTGGAAATCATCTCCAAAGGCACTTTCAGGATTTCTCTTTTCAGGGAACTTGCACATTTCTTCATGAAAATCCTCCAATTCATGATGTTGCAAATCCACTACTCTCATTACCACATGCCCCTCAAGATCTATGGTCTAGATTGCCTTCAGCTTTTGGGAACCAGAAAATTTGCACACTCCTGATTTGAAATATCCTGCAGTGACTTTCTCCGTAGCTTAGATTCGGCACTACGTGTCCTTTTGATCAATGGCTCATGCTCACTTTGGGTTTCAGAACTTCAGGCCTTTTGACGAATAACTTTAACAATCTTTGAAGGTCCCGAATTCCGCAAAAATTTCACCACCGTCAATCTCACCCAATGAGATTTGATGGTCAAGGCTTATCATGTGCTTGATCTTTGACTTCCATATTTTTCTCCGGCGCTATACTTCCCGCAATTTTGGAATTTTGAATGCCCGTGAGCTGCTAATCTAAGATGCTCCTGTAATCTTCGTCGCTGAAATATTAAACCTGCCTGCTACTTGCGTTTTCATCCTTAAATGAGATTCTTTTGAATGTTGTTCTAGGATTCTTATGTGCAGACCACAAAATTGGTCATCCTACGACCCTTTGATAGTTTTATGTGATAACACAAAGAAAACAAATACTACAACCAATAATGAATTGAAGAAGAATAAAAAAATAGAAATGGATTTCATCTGTGGAGGATTACTTGATTCGGTAAGAGAAAAGGTTTGTAAATGTTCATCAAGTAAAGAAATTTGGGATAAGTTACATAATATCTATTCTTCATCCATCACAGAGTCATAGAATGTCAAAGAAGATGCAGGTATAGATCAAGAGGAAATATGTTCATCATGTCAGACATATTCGTAAGAAGAGTACGTAATCAATATAAGTATGTTTTTTTTCTTTAATTGTGAAAAACGTCGACATGTTGAAAATGAATTCCCTGAAGGTAATGACACATAAAATACAATTTAAATACAAGCCAATTATGAAGCATAATTGATCAGTTCTTTAGACGAACTAAATAAACAAAGAGAAGAAAAAAATTCACTTAAGAAAGAATCGATGAAGAAAAATAAAAAGTGTTCAAGGCTCTGAAGAAGCTCAGTAGGTCATCAAGAATTTAAGAGTTCAGCTATAAGAGGCCAAAATAATTGAAGAAACTCTAGAATATCAAAAACCGTGTTTAGAAGCCAACATAGAAACACAAAAGTAATAAGTAGAAAAGAGAGAAAATATATTCACATATCATCTCAAGGAAAGAACCGATGTCTTAAACTATCTTGAGGAAGAGTTTGGTCAAGAAGAGAGAAGACTTGAAAAAAAAATAATTACATTGAAAATCCAACTTGAAGAAGCAAAGAGAACAAAATAATTCATGAAGTCTCAGATAATGAATAAATAAGAAGAGGTTGAGAAGTTTGAAGAATAAGTTGTTACATTGAGAAGTAAAATCGTTAAGCTCAACAAGAATGTTGAAGACATAGAAACATCTGCATCAGTTGTAGAGAATGAAGAGATGCATTCCAGGATGCTAGAAAAGAAGAATGAATAAAAGAGAAAACATTATGCAAAAGTAATCAAAGGAAGGAATCATGGTCAACCAGAATCTAAGAAAAATGATAAAGATACATGTTCAATAAGACCCTCAACATTCAAGACACAAAGAATTTCCAATCATGATCATCCAATGCAGGAATTCAACAGGACTACACCATTCACTCCCAGGTATGTAAATCTATTTTATGGTCATTATTTTTATTGTACCAAATTTGAACATAAGGTTGTATATTGCACGACTTACAGAATAAATGTTAAAGAAAGAGATACTTTTGTGGCCCCATGTAACATTGAATGTTAAAAATGTCATAACTATGGACATATATCTCGTGATTGTGGAAGCATAATAGATACTTCCATGAAAGAGAACAATGATATCAGATATAAGAAAGTATGGATAAGAAACCAGGAAGAACAAGTGAACAAAGACCAGGTCCCAGAGATCACAATATTTACAATAACACAAGATGAATACAAATATACAAGGAAAAAGGAAGATGTCAGATACAAAAAGGTTTGGAAAATAAATGAAAGAAAAGAAGGACAGTTAAATAAGGAGTAGGTTTAAGAGATTTTTCTTTTAGGTATTGTAGTGCAAGATGAAGCCACATACAAAAATAAATAAGTAAGAGTTTAGAGAGATGTTGAGCCTACCAAAGATGATGATGACTCTGCATCCAAGAGGAAATGTTTCTGATCCATCCATCTTGGAGACTCCCAAAAAATATGTATGAATAGGGGGAGTCTAGATATCATATCTATAGATCAGATATTTATCTTTCGAGCAAGTTGAAGTGTGCTCGATAAAAAAATTATAGTATGACAAATTGATCAGTTGAAAAAATTACACACCAAGAAGTTTATGACTGTATTCAGACAAAGATATATTCAGCATAGGTTATTCCAGACATGCATAGTTTGGTATGCAGATAGACAAGATCCGTGGACACATTTGAGGATCAGTTTCAACCGAGAATAATTTAGAATAGTACAGTGACAGATGGGTCATAATTATGGACACTTTAGTAGCAGAGTCATGGACGTATATATGACAATGGATGAGAGAATGGATTCATAGATTGGATTCACATATTTGTTTAGAAAGTGGTTCAGATATAAAGGAACATTACCATAATGGATGATAATGATACATGAATATTTGAATGCTTATTCTTGAATTCTTTTCATATATGTTACTTCATTAGACAAGAAAACAACAATGGAAAAAAACTCCAAAAGGAAGCAAGGATAGAAATCCCTACATATCATGTATACGACATCTTGCAGAGAAGTCAAGGGAGAGAAATAAAAGAAAGAAGATAGGTAGAAAGATCATTTAGAGAAGTTGTCAGACAGAGAGGTAAGAACAAAGGTATGATTCATCAGATGCATAGATAGAGATTTAGATGCTTGGAGAGAGAGCACAAAGGCATGTTTCTAGGGGGAGCAAGGGTCACATGTGAAGCATGAGCGATATGACTTCAATGTTTCATCAGAGTGATACCCTTTTGTCAAAGGGAAGATATTATTCAGATGTAGGTAGAGAGAGTAATCTTAGGCTTAGAGACACAAAGAAAGATCAAAGGAATTTAGATAGGGGGAGAAACCCCAAGGATAGTTTAGTCAAGGAGAGAAACCCCAAAGGGAGATAACCTTTTCCATTGATGTAAAATGGGGAGAGATAGAAACATTGATGAGGAATATGAGAATGAATTTTATTATGACTAAGTGTTTCCATCAATGTTGGTGTTGGCATCAATGCCAAAGGGGTAGATTGTTAGGCAGTTGGATTAGGTTGATGGATAGTTGGTTTGGATTGTTTGTTGTTATTGACGTCAACCCTTGGAGAGTGATATTGTAGATTGATTTCAACCTTTAGTGATTGATGTCAACCCTTGGAGAAGTTAGGTAGTGAATTATGATAGCACAAAGGTACGAGTAAGGGACCTAAGATTATTTGAGGTATAAAGGAATGAAGATATATGAATATTTACATAAGACTATTCTAGATGGATATTACATGTCATGCCACTTCTGGTGATATGTGGAATGTCACATAACTCCTCACAGTTAGAGAGTTACGTCGATGTGAAGTTGGAGAACCCTCATGAGTTATATAGAATATCCTAGAAGGTCAAAGAAGTCAATTATTATAGAAGCTCCTAGAAGAAGTGTACTAGTGAAATTGATGATAACTATGAGTTAATCATGGGTATAGTTGTTGCATTCAGAAAGTAATTAAAAATAAATTAGCTGCAATAAGAAGTTGTGAGTTTGGTAATTGTGGTAAAGTAGTTGGGATGAGAAGATTGAATAATGAAAGTGGTTTACCAAGAAATAAATTAAATAATAAAGTTGTTGCAAAAACAAGTTAGCTAATGGAAAATAAGTTACGAATTGACTAATTATAGAAAAGTTAGTTGCAACAAGAAGTTGTGAATAAGGAGTAATGATTTAAATAATTAAGTAGTCAAAGTGGTTGCAAAGAGAAATTTTTAAATAATAAAATGGTTGCAACAAGAAGTGGATATATTACTATTTGTAGATAAAGTGGTTGCAAGTGGACAAGTGGTTATAAGTCGTTTATCCCTAAAATAAGGAAATTGCGTTAAGTTAGTTAGAAGGCAACCCCTTGAGGAAG